>PVHY01005085.1:0-35903 GCA_004024945.1 Uropsilus gracilis
GGCCATACCCCATTCTTCTCTTGACTCAGCAGACATCACCCCACTTCCTCAACTCACCGGTGGAAGCCTGACGGCTGAGTGTCGGGAGTTCATGCTCCTCCTGGTCAGAAAAGGCCACTGCCATCTTCTCAGGGCCAGGACTGTCCAGGCTGCAGTCTGGAGATGTCGGGGAGGTTGAGCCCTCCTCCAGAGTGTCTCCCTGCAGGGGAGGGGAGGCAGAAAGCCCTGAGCAGCCTCGCTGGAGTGTCCCTGGGGCAACCCTGGGTGCAGAGTTGGAAACAGTGGGCCTGGCATGGTGGAGTGCTGGGGCCTGTCACTTACAAGCTGTGTGCATGTTCTGGGCCCTGTGAAATGAGAGTCACAGTCCTTGCCCACCCACCTCATGGGATGAGGCTCGATGGTTTCCTGGTGGATGTGCGTTGTCAGCTTAAAGCACTGAGGTTCCTACAGAAGAGGCTCCAGTGCTGGAGCTTGACTCCAAGAGGCTGTGAGGGCACCATCAGGCAGACGAAGGCACTGGACAGGGCCTACTTTTGACGATGCTGCTATGTGCCAGGCGCACCTAATGTTGCATTTAATGCTCAGTGGCTCTTGAGGGTCACTTGAACAATATGATCCTCCCAGGTTTACAGATGAGAAGCCATGAAGGAACATCCCCAAGCACCTAACGCCAGAGCTCCCATACCTCCACCTGGTGGTTACTGTTTCACAGCTGCTTCTCTGGAAATGAAAGCTTTGATATGTAGCAGTTGCCAGTTCCTGTGTTGTAGATCCTTCCCAGCCTCACCAGTGTCAAGCTATTGAAGGATAAATTTCCCCAGGTTGTCCACAATGGACCTTTCCAAGACATGTCACTTTGGCTGAATTTCTGCTGGGGGGCTCAACAGAAACTTTTACCACACACTTAACTGCTTGGAAGAATGAACGCTGGGGATAATCCTGAGATTTAAAGACATTTCTACAAATAACCTATCAGAAAAACCTATCTTTCTGGCAGGCTAACCATCCATTACAGAAAATCTAGGCCTTTCTGCAGGCCCGTAGCCCATCTTTTATCCCAGGATATATACCCTCATTTGAACCTTATTTACTCTGGAATTTACATCCACGTAGAGTCTCCATATGTATGCAATTACATTTGGGATTTTTTCCTCCTACTAATATGTCTGATGTTAATTCGATAGTTTGACTAGCCCAAGAAGAATCCAGAGAAATAGGGGGAAATTTCCTCTCCACCCTACACATTGCCATGACTACATGACTATTCTTTCCCGCTATCCAACAGATACTGCAGATGTGGGCAACCTTGAGGGCAGAAAATAATGACAGATGGTGCAAGAATCCCGAGGTAACGCATTTCGAAGGATGACTGTAGTCACTTTGTTGTCAATTGAATGTACTTAATTCTAAGTTTATGCAACTTCATTTTCAATAAATGCTGCGTTCAACGTTGGGCTCACAAAATTCTTGAGAATTTGATTGACAGCTGCTCTGAGCTGGTATCATTCCAGGACACAGAGCCTCCTGTACGAACCATGGGCCAAACTACCTGTGCGAGTCTGTAACAGTATAATATAAAAATGGTGGTCTTAAGCTCTAAATCTGAATCTAAAAACAGAGGTTCCAAGTGTCCTGTGTACCCTAAGGAAAAGAAAGATGGAGCTGAGGATCAAGAAGAAGCTAAAAAGGACTTGAGAAAACCTGGTCCTGGTGGAGGCACATGGAGCAGAGAGACGTGTGAAGAAGCCATGCTTGCTTCTTGGCCTTGAACCTGCACCAGGGCCTTTGGGGACATGAAAGGAGATGCTGGAAAGAGCTAGAGATGTGGGAAGAGACCTGCAGGGAGGTTGACAATGGCAGCCTTTATCTTCATTTGGATTTTCGTTTTGCTCTTTTCCTTTTAGATGTGCCTGGCCTCTTCTGCCCCTTTCCTATGGGTCCCACCAGAGGGTGTCTTAGACTTGTGGTGGGTTTTCAGGCCTCAGCGGACCTGTTTTGGCCGGGCATTTAGCCACTAGGGGATGGGGTAACCTTGGGTGCTTCGTTTGTAAACTATATTCTTTTTCTTCTCTCTGTTGCATTTTAATTCTTTTAAAGTTGTTTTCTATTGAAGGTCTTACTAAGAGTATGTTTCATCTTGATGCCGCAGGTGGCAGAACCTACTTAAAAATGTGCCTGTTTGGGGTTCCTGGGGTGTCCCTCAGTCTGCCCACAATTCTAGGTACTTGGGGTCTGCCTATGCACAGTTGACTGTCTCTCCCTCCATTCCTGGGCCAAAGCCAGCCTTCTCTGTATTCTCATATTGGGAACCTCTTCCAAGCAAACCTTCCCAGTCCTGGGGCCTAGTTCCAGAAAAAATTTCAAGGTATGGCTGGGCATGGTGGTGCATGCCTGTAGGCGGCAGCCTAGGAAGACGCAGCCGGGGCTAGGGATCGCGGTTCGAGTCCCGCTGGGAGCATGTAGCGAGACCTAGTCCCAAAAACTAGCTGGGCGTGGTGGTGCGCCCCTGTAATCCTAGCTACCTGGGAAGCTGAGGCTGGGGATTGCTTGAGTCTGTGGTACCCCAGGCCACATGAGCCTGCGGTTCCACGGCAAAAATAGGGAAACAGCCTCAAAAAATTTTTTTCAAGGTAGATGAATTTGCCTCAGGCCATCATCTCAAGTTTAGCTGTCCCCTCTTCTCAGACCAGCAGGCAGCTTATCTTATGCCAAGTTTAGCTGTCCCCTCTTCTCAGACCAGCAGGCAGCTTATCTTATGCCTTTGGTCTCCATCTCTGATCCCTCAGGCAATGTCCTGGACTGAGAGGGAACATCTCTCCCTTAAGAACTTCTGGTACTCTGTGTGCCTTCAAGCATGGTACCTGAGCAGTGGCATTTAAGGTGGCCATGCTCACACCCTGCCAGATGGTGCCTGTCCTCCCTGCCCTCCACTACCCACTCCGACCCCCAGGTCTTACCATCTCCTCTGACAGGGCCTTCACCATCATCTTGCCCATCTTCCTGTTCATGGTTCGGGAAATCACAGCCCTCCACTTCTTCCCCAACTTTTTCCCACTTTTCCCGGGATCCTCTGGGGCAGGGACACCTGAGTCATCTTCTGGAATCTGCGACAACAAAGGAGCAAGTCCTGAGACCCTGGTGACTGCTTCAATCCAGAACTTGGAGTCAGAGGCTGGGGATGAGTGGCCTCCATCCCAGTGCCCTTGGGCCCCAGCCCTGTCCTCAGCCCTATTCATTGGTTTATAATTAATTTGACATTCAATCTGTAACAGAAAGAGATGCCTGTGAGTTTTGGGGGCCCAGAATTTTGGTGGGTAGGAGATGCAAGCCTTCTTCTTGAGGCAGGCTTTGTCAAAATCCTCCTCAAATCTCCCCCTTTCCCTTCCTCCCTTCCTCCACCTCACTCCCCCACCCAGGGCCCACAGCCAGATCCCCCAAGGAGACTCTGAAACTCACATTATCATCCAGATTAAATTCCTTCTCGCTCACCACGGGGGAGCTGGGCTTGGATTTGGCAAAATCCTTGAAGCTGCTGGAGCGCTGAAGTGAGAGCTGGAAGAAGCAATCAGTGAGGAGTAAGGAACTGTTCCTGCTCCCCCCACAGGCTCTGAAGACCCCAGGGCTGGTCTGGGCCACATGTGCCCTGAGGGCCCAGGGCTAATGAGGTGAAGCCTGAGACCATGTGGGGGAGAAAACTCATCCCCTTGGCAAAAGGATTACTTTGACTTGATTATTTTAAAGAAACAGCAGACTCAGTTCAAGAAGTTTTTCTTTCCCTTCCTATAGGGGTTTTGCTAGGAGGCCTATTCCAGGAAGAGAGCTATCACCAGAGAGAACTACAAAGAATATGAGCTGAAGGGGGTAGACTGGGGAAGATGAGCAAGGTCGGTTTGTTCGAAGTCTGAACGGTCCTCCTTCCTTTGAAGTCTCAACCTTTGACCACTGAGTCACTGACTCAGGATGGCAGGTCAGCCTCCTTCGCCTGACTATCGAGAACCTCATGTCTTTGTATGCTTCCTATAAATACCAACTGAATTTGCTTTTCTCCTGTTACTCTGTCTTCTGTCAGTTATTATCAGGCTAGCCAAAATAACCCGGAAGTGGAGAAGGAATCTTTACACCCTTACAATGTGCTCAGAGCCACTTGGTTCCATTCTGTTCTTCAGGTGCTGATGGTCATGGAATAAGCTCCTCACCTCCAGACCTTGGCCCTGAGTCAGGCCTAGTACTAAGCCCGCATTTTCACTGTCTCCTGAAGGTTGGTCTCAGACTCCTGGTCTCTGGTCATGGTGATGGCAATAAACATATTGGGGTATCCATCCTGGTGAATCTGTGTCCCAGGAAGAGCAAGATGTCCCTCCCACCCCCAGAAACCAGAAAGCCCTGGCATTGTTTTCTGGGAAACCACAGTACAAACTTATTCAGCGAGGGCACCCACAAATTTGGCACATGTATAACTGGGGACATTCAGTGAAAAGAAAGCTGCCATTTTCTTTATCTCAGCTTTTAACCTTAACCACTGACACGATGAGCTGGCTTGTGGTAGATCTGTGTCTGCATTTGAACTTTTCGGCCTGGCTTACTGCTTGTGCTGGTAAGACTGCTTTCAGGAAATGAGCTTTCTTAACTGTACAGGCCCGCACAGGCCAACAGAGCAGCCCGAAGCCAGGTCCAGGTGAGAAGAGCAGGCTTTAGGCACAAGAAACTAAGGACAAGCCTGACTAGATTGCCAGTCAGGGCTGGAGAAACACACAGGAACCAGGGTTCACAGATGGCCGGGATGATATATGATAGACAGCAGACACAAGAGATAAGGGCTGAAGGAACCAAAGCCCCAAAACCCACACAAAGCTCAAAGTTTCACATCCTCTTTCCTGTGAAAAAGGGGTCCAGGGACAATCCCCAGGGCAGGGGCGATGTCACCTCCCCCAACACATAGACAGGTGGCTCCAGCTCCTGGGGATGGCAGTGGAGTACTTGGTTGTCTTGCTGGGTCTTGGTTAAAGGCAAGTAAGAACTTAGGGTCGGAACTCTAACTCCTAGAGGTCTCAGCCAGCCAGCTGAGCAGAAACTGGTCAGCGACCGGCCAAGGTCACTCTGCCACCAGAAGGGCTTTCTGGGTGGGGCACCCACAGTCTCAGAAGGTTTCTCCTGTGCTACATGGAGAGCTAGAATAGGCCCTGCAGTGGGCATAAGGAGGGGCCAGCACAGCTGCGTCGGGTGGCCACTCTGGTTCCCATGCGTCCCTTCCACAGTCTTCCCCGCCCACTAATCTTTCCTCTTTCTTTCCCTTTCTTTCCCCATTCTCTCCTCCACCTTCCTTTATTTCCTCCTCTTGTATGGCAAGGATGCAGCTGCCTGGATAACTTCCTCCTCTTATTGCCTGGAAAAGAGGGAACAGAGAGAGAGGGTGGGCACCAGGCTGGCCCAGGCCCAAGGAGGGCAGGCTGAGCTGCTATTTATAGGCTGATGAGGCCTTGTGTGGCCTTCCCTCCACCGACCCTCAGTCCGGCCTGAGACAAGGAGTCAGAGCGTGACCTCTGAAGCCCAGGGACAGGCAAGCCTGGAAAGTAAGCTGGAGGGCCGGTGTGAGGCTGGAAGTGGACTTTGTCGTGGGACTCATTGCCAGGCTGCTTCTAATCGCTCTACTTTCTAGAGGCCTTTTCCAGTCATTAAGCTGCCACCAGGGACCTGAGGTCTTTGACTCTCAGAATCTATGTCAGGGGCCATCTGTCCCAGCTTTAACCCCAAGCAGGAGGAAATGATCCAAAAGGGCTGTGGAGGTGGAGCTAGAACTTGGGGGAGCCGGCTCCTCCTCAGCCCAAGGACATGAAAAGGGTTACGCCAGTTCGGTTCTTTTGCCTGGCTTTGCCTCCAGCCTCAGGGGCAGCTCCACATATCCTGAATGATTCCAGTGACCCTCAAGTGACCCCTCACCTGGCATCGGTTGAAATCCTTTGGATTTTCTACTTGACCTCCTTTTGGATAAGGCCTTCCTGCCGGTCCTGCCTCCTAGTGGTGGTAGTGCCATAGCTGTTGGCCGTTTTACTTGACTCAGGGGAGCATGTGGTTCTCTTGGAAAGAGCTGCTTTGCTGGTGGCAGAGTTCAGTTCTGGGATGTGAGTGCCCTCCTGCAAGTTCTTTAACTGGAATCTCAGTCTCTTGACTTGGTGTCAGCTGGCAAGGCTCGCACCTTGGTTCCGCCATTGATCAGCTATGTTAAGCTGAGAGAGTTCCTCAACGACTCTGGGCACCACTTTTCTCTCATGAGTAAAATGAAGACCAGAGCAATCCCTCACTAAGTTGTTGTAAGACTGAAAGGAATGAGTACCTTGCATAGCAACCCTTATGGAACGTCCACGGGGTTTAACTGCCCCTACAACCCACCTCCAGACTCTTAACCAGAGCTTTCTCTATCTGGAATATTCAGTCATTCTGTCAATGATAACTTCTTCCATTTTTTTCAAAGCACAGTTTAGCTGGAAACAACCCAAATGCTCAACAATGGCGGAATGACACGTGAAATGTGGCAAAGACATACAAGAGAATAGTAACAGCAAAGAGGGTAAGATAGCTCTCCCCCCAAATCTGAATGTTGCGCACAGACACACCGTTGAGTAGAAGAGACCAGCCGCTGAAGAGTACACTACAGCTGACCCTTGAACAACACTGGTTTGCATGGCGAGGCTTTACTTACACACGAATGTTCTCGTAAACAATGATAAACTTACGGTATTGATATAATGCACTAGTATAAAAGTGTTAGGGTTTTTTAATAACATTTCTTTTCTCTGGCTTACTTGATTGTAGGAACGCAAACCATAATACATATAACTTAGACGATTTGTACTAATTGATGGTTTATGTTATGTTAGTGAGGTTTCTGGTCAACAGCAATCTACTAGTAGCTACATTTGCGAGGAGTAAAACGTTACATGTGGATTTTTGGCTGTATGAGAGATCGGTGCCCCGTAACCCCTATGCTGCTCAAGGGTCAATTGAATGTGGTTCCTTGCGGGGAACATTCAAAGCTCAGCAAAATGAATCTAGGCTTTTGGAAGTCAGCGAGTGATTTGGCACTAGGCCCTCCAGGATGGTGGGGTCAATATGTGACACTTACTGTGTAACATGAAAGATTGGGGAGGCCCTTGAATTGGGGGAAATAGGGACTTGTAGTGACTGACAAGGCCATGAGGGAAGCTTCTGGAGTGTTCAAAGTGCTCTGTTTCTTGATCCTGCCTACATGGATGCTCACTTTATGGAAATTCATTAAGTGGTATACTTATGACCTACGCATCAGTACAGCAGTTATACTTAAAAAGGGTTTTCCAAATCCAGGTGACCCCCTTAGAGCCTTATATTGTTTGGCATCTTTTTTCCTTACTGCCTAAGCAAGCTCAGATTTTCCCAGCCACCTATGCAACCACTCGCGCAGCTCCTTTCTTCCCAGTCTCACGCTGAGCAGTCTCTGGCTCTAGGCTCACCAGGAATGTGTGGGAATTTAGTAACCCCTCCATGTGCCCAGGTTTCCAGAGTGTGGGCAGCCATAAGGGCTCTGGTGCTTCCAGAGTCACAGAACTTGCCCACGCCCCATGGCCCAGTGTAGAAGTGGATTGAATGCCATGTCTGCTGTGGGTGATGTTTGGGGGGGAGATCTCAGGGGAGCGGGTAAAAGTATGGAGGAGGAAGTTCTTAGGAGGGTTTCAGGAAGGAGGCAGCACATGTGCACTGGCGCCTGGGAGGGAAGGCAAGGTTTCTTCAGGTGGAATTGAGAGGGATTTGCCAAAGAGTGGGAGTTCAGGGTGTTCTGAGCATGGTGATAGCATGGTGGGTATGCCAGTGGGGCTGATGGGAAGTGGAGCAGGAGTTGCGGAAAACCTTTGCCAGCCATGCCAAGCCATGCCAGCTGACCCATGGGCAATGAGGAGCCGCTGGAAATACACCTTAGAAGTGCATGCTGTGGGAGTGTCACACAAGAGGTGTGCTGTGGGAAAGGAGGCAAGGGGAAGAGCTGGGAATTCGGGAGAGAGGGGCAGGGAGAGGCTGGAGGAGGAAGAGTTGAACACTTGAAGGGGAAACTAGATTCCTCCCCATTCTGCCAGGTAGAAGGTGTGGAGTCCAGGGTGGGGAGAGGTAGGATCATCCTTAGGGGAAGCAGTTTCCAGCACGAACCCCTCTCTACTTCCTATACCCCAACAGATCGGAGAGCAACTGAGAAAGAGGCAAAGATCACCGAAGGGCAATCCTTTGTGACACAGTAGGTGCCACAGCCTGACTCCACCTTCTTGGAGGTCCTGTCCACCTCTCACGCTGATGCCTGCAAGGCCACTTATTCTACTGCCATCAGCGTACAACCCTGTAGCGCTCTCCCATCGACACATCTCATCTTTAATGCTCATCAGATTCTTGGGGAGTTTTTGAGGTCAGTGGGGGACAAGAGAGTATAAGGAGAAGAGATGAGATTGGGAAAGTTCACAGCACAGTGCCTGGCGCCTGACACGTCCGTTCTTGCCGCCGGCTCTGAGTGCTGTTCAATCATGTTCTTCTCTGCACACCACCTCTGCTCGCCCCCTTGTGTGCCCATGCATGCAGGTGGCAGGACACGCTCGTATGCGGAGTTTCAGGTGATTTGCACAATTCCCTGTGGTGGGCAGATCAGGGCTGTCTCTCGTTTCTCGGATGAGGAAACTGAGGCCCAAAGGCAGCCAATGAATTGTCTGAGTTTCTATAGCTAGAACCTGGTAAGATTCCAACTCTGTTTCTTGCTCCCTGCCCAGCGCACTCTCCATTTGACAGGCTTGGGAGAGGGGGCAGGAGCAGGAGATAGAGGCCTCTCTTGCCTGTGGGCTTTCTGCTCCCCCACATCGCCTTGGCATCCTGGACTTGTCCAAGGCCATTGCACAGGTGCTGCTGGAGCTGGGGCTGTGGAAGATGCTGTTTCTGGAAGCTTGTTTTTTCTAAGAGCATTTCCATGGGGTGGGGCTTGGAGACTGGCTCTGGAGTTTAACTCAGGCTCGGGCAAGGGTCAGATGGGGTTGGCCTGGCTGCCCTCCTTCAGAGGCATGGAACTTATGGTGCCATGTGAACCTTGCTTCTCCTGGGAGAGGGGAGAGGGAAATCCTGGAGGCCCTGCCACCAAACACTGAATCTGAGTGACAGATGCTAGGAAAGAAGCCAGGACTCCTGGCTTCTCTGTGACCCTGACACCTCTGCCTGAGTGGCACAGGGTCCCGATGTCTGAGTGTCAGCTCTTTCTCAGTCTTTCCCCTGGCTCAGCTCCCCTGTGGTTTGGGGCCCAACAGCATCTAGAGCAGTCTCTGCTTCCCACCCCCAGCAGTCGGAGAGCAAGGGGGAAGTAACCTGGTCAGAGGACTGGCAGCCAATGGCAAGTCGGCTGGGCCTAGCATGGTGCCGCGTTTGGATACAGGCGACAAGAGGCTCTGTAATTCATGAGTATCTCCCTTCTCACCCTCCCACGCTGTACTGTAACCTTACAGAAGTGGCTGGGTTGGGACAGTAAAACCAGAAGTGGCCGCCACACCAAAACCTGAGCTGGGGCAGGATGCACACCCCAGCGCCCCGAGCTTCTGCTGGTTCAACCTCGGCCTGGGAGCTATTTCTCTGACAAGTCCCAGTTCCCATCCCTCGTAGAGCACCTGGACTGAGTTCCAGGGCAGATGGGGAGGACACAGCGAAGGCCTAGAGGGGCTAGGCTGGGTTTCTTGGTTCAGGTCTACTTTGGGGTGCGTTAAAGACCCGGCTGGAGGGGTGGCATGTACTTGCTGAATTCCTGGGAACCTCTACTATTGAAGCAAAAAATTGCACAAGAAATCCTGAAATCCAACCAGAGAAACCTTGACCTGAGAATCTTCTAGTCCCGTGATTGCTCCGGGAAGACGAACACCTGGGGTGTTTACTACCGACGCTTTGCTTCTTAGTCTTTAAAATCCCCCCATGAACTTCTTCCTCCTGAGCCCTTACGCCTGCATCTCACAGCTTCATTTCTCATTCTTCACAAATAATCCCTCCCTACCTGAGAAGAGCCTGTATGCCCCCTGCATCCCACTGCAGGTTTGTAGGACCTTCCCTGAATCTGGAAATCACCTCAGACCCCATCTGGAGGTTGACTCCAAGACCCGTGGGCCCGAGGAGCTGAAACACCGGGGAACCAAGTGGGCAAAACCAGGTCCATGGCCGGTGGTGGGGGCTTCTCAGTGCGCGGCGCTGAGCTGGGTCACCCTCAGGGGCCCTTTGAGTGTGAGCGCTCCTGAGAGGACGCGCCTGGACTGAGGTATGGCACGACCAGGGAGAGAGAATTAAGTCCGGTCTTAGGCTTCGACTCCACAACTGCGTTTTGTCATTGTCAAATTCTCATCTGGCGGCCCCTTCACCTTAGGTTTCTAGCCCGTCATTGTAGCATCACGCTAGGCCTCTCAGTCTGTTCTGGATCTCAGTTTCTCCAGACTCGGAAACATCCCTGCTGTTGTTCTGCTAACTCTGCCTTCGGGCACCCACCCCACTGCCCTTGGGACAATGGTCCTCGCAGCTCTGGCTCAACTCGGACTCGGAATGGCTCCATTGACCCAACCTCTTGCTTTGGGCTCTTCCCACTCCTGGGATCTTGGAGGGGATGTGTGAGAGGAAGAAGTGCCTTCCCAGAAATGTGCCTCACCTTTTTCTTCTGAGTGGGCTCCTTCTCGCTGGCGTTGGAAGGCTTGCGGCGCAACATGGTCCTCGACCTGTGACACTCTGCGCCTGTTCTCCGGGGTGTCAAGGCGCAGAGGCCTCTTGCTCAGCCTCGCCAGCACCGTCCCGGGAGCACGGCATGGACCGAGCTGTTGGCTGTTGCACTGGCAGCTTGGGGCTGCGGGCCATGGACACCCGTGGTGGCGGCAACAGCGGCGGTGGCAGGAAGCCCTACCACGTGACTTGCTCTTACAGCAATCGCAGCCCCTGGCGGCCCCTAGGGAGGAAGGAAGTCCCACAGTTTCTGTCTCCAGAGATTCTGATGCAGACGTTCTTGAGTTGAACAAACAGAGAAAAGTCCCTATCCTGCCATCTCAAGTCAGCCATCTCCCGTTGCGCTCCTCTTCTGAGAGGTGGACATTCAACCTGACAAAAAGGTCTTCTCAGGTCCTTGCTCTCACTGACCACAATCCAGAAACCAGAAGTTAGGCCATCTCTTTGTCTGTTGGGTCAGTGCTCTTGGTCACTTTGCATCACTTGCATCATCACTGACATCACCCCATGACCATCACTCCCATTGGCAGACATCATCTTGCAGTCTGGACCCCCACAGTTATCCTCACTGTCATCAGCATGCCTACAGTCACCATTGCTAGAATACCCTCCTTGGGGTCCCTCCATCTTGATCACTGTTATTATCACTGTTACCACTGTCCTGACCATTGTTATCCTCACAGTTGTCTCCTTTATGAACATTCCCACCAGTCAACCCCACAGCACTCATCCCTACAACCATCACTGCTACAGTCATCACTTTGACAGCTAAGCAGTCAACACCCTACAGCCATCATCCTTACAGCCTTCAGGCATCCCCACGCCCATCAGCCCCACTATAGCCATCGTTGCTAGAAAAACAAAGCACCCATGTAGCCACCACCCTCAGCCACCTGCCTCCAACTGCCTCCCCACTGCCACTATGCCCTGCACAGCCATCATCCTCATAGACAGTCATAGCACTCAGTCACCTCCACTGATGCCATCGCCCTTACAACCATCACACCTACGGCCACCAGCTCTAAAGCCACTGACCCACAGCTATCAAACCCACTGCCACCAGCACATCTACAGCCACCTTCACAGAGCTGTCACCCATAGAGTCAACACCCTTTAACCATCACCTGTATATTTGTCAGAAGCCCAACTATTACCACAAGGGTGAGCAGGTGTGAGCAGCTCCACACACCAATGAATGTCATCTTCCAGAGGCACTTTTCCAATGAAAATATGCTCACTGTAGAATGTTCCCTTTGTGGGTTACGTGTGACAGATTTTTTAATAACCAATGGCTTGTCCTTGTTAGGAAAGCAATGAGTAGTCAGCATATACAATTTAGCAAAGACAGATAAACAAGAAGAAAATCCAAAAATTCTCTATGATTGTCTTCCATATGGTTTGGATGAATATTCCGTGCTGTTTTTGAGCATCCGTCTACCTCTCTGTCAAGAGACATTACAAAAAATCATACCACGCAGAAAGCAGATCAGTGGTTTGAGGAAGGAGAGGGAGCAATAGAGAGGGGCAGACACAAGGATGCTTTTGGGGGTGATGGTTAATGTTCACATTCTTGATTGTGGCGATGGTTTTGCGGGAGTATGTATATGTCAAAACATTGTGCGCTTCATATATGTGCAGCTTATCATAGATCATTTATACTTAAATAAAGCTATTTTAAAACTAGAAAAAAGATTACAGTCACATTTCAGATTCATGTTCGTATCTGAGGTACAGCACATCCTTTACACAGGATGGTTAAGATTTTCTCATGCTATGAACAAGTCCTCAGCTAAGTGACTGATGGCTGACCAGCTGCCGCTGTATGCAGTACCATGAACTTGGGTTGCTCGACTGTTTTACTGCTCATTAAATATCCCTACAGGAAATATTCATATCCATGAGATTTTTTCCCCTCGGGATGGAGCTCCACAACGGGAATCTTGGGGTAAAAAGTGACCATTTTTTGGCTTTCCATTTGGTGGCACTTGAGAAACCCTGGGCTAGGCCAACCCCTGTTTCCGAGAAGTTCTGGTGACTTCCTGCCTCAGACCATCCATCCTTGGGGTTGGGGTGAGCTCGGGAAAGAATAAGGTTCTTTTCCTGCCAGTGAAATTCTGATGCCTGCCAGGTGAGCTCATGGAGGCTTCATACCCCCCAGCATGCTTCTGGGTGGGGGAGGGGTGGCATCTGTAGCTTGACAGCCCCTCCTTACTCGCTCAGCCGAAGGGGGAGGAGGGGGAGCTTGCTGACTGCGTGGTGGTGGTGGGGGGGGAGCCTGGCACTGGTGTGGGGACCTGCGGACTTTTGGTGTTCCTCACCACCAGGCTAGGAGGGCAGCGCTGAGGGATGAGGGGGTGGACGGTTTAGGGGGCCTAGGGAGCTCGGGGTACCTGGAGCTCTGCTGGCGAGTGACCCAGGGAGCCGAAGAAAAAACCTGGGTCTGAGCCGTCACAGAGCGACAGAGCGAGTCCCTGGCCGCCAGGCGCAGGATGTGCCCCGGCTTCCTGTTTGCTGGGTCTCGGCAGCAGCAGAACCAACTCACTAACCGCAAGGCTTCAAAGGCAGTCAGCTAAATGGGGCGCTGGGCGGCTGCCTAGCAGGCCTGGGAAAAAGCCAAGACAGCGAGTGAAGGAACCTCAGCGAGCTGTGAGGACGCAGCGTTTTCAGCGCAGGCCTTGTGGCTCCTTTTCCCGCGTCTCCGCAGCCCCCATTCCCTCCCAAGGTCCAGGGCTCCACCGTGTGGAACCACCTTCCCCCAGCTTTCCCCTCCCTCCAGGTAGTAGTCTAGAGTCCCATGAGGGAAGCGTGAGTCCTTCGAGGTCTGGCCCCAGTTGACCAATGGGCCCTAAGCAATTGCAGATAAGTTTCCCTTCCCCTTGGGGCAGCACAGTTCCATTTTGTAGGTTAGTTGCAGGTACACAGCACTCTGGGTGAAGAAGTGAGCCAGGTCAGGCTGCTGAAGGAGGCCGCCTCAGACTTGATAAGGGGCTGGCACACGGGACCTGGAAGCTAATTCCGGACAGGGTTTTGCGCTCTGAGCTTCGAGAACTGAAAGACAGCTGGCAAGGCCCGCACACCTGGGCGCTCACCTCCTAGCGAATGGCAGGCTCACATTTGCCCAGCACTTGTTCTTTGCCAAGCACTACATTAGGCACTTCACGAACGTTATTTAAGTCCAACACAAACCTCTGAGGTAAGTAGTTGAAATTGGAATTAGTATCACAAGGTTGTGCCCAGTATAAAATTCAGGGCAGGAGAGCCTTGCCTTTAACAATGACATGTGTGTGTGTGTGCGCGCGCACGCGTGTGTGTGCGTTTTGGTGTGGGGTATTGCACTGATACCCTGTGTGAACCTTCAGAAAGCATAGAGTGTGCTGCCAAAGACACAAAGGTCCTGGTTGACTGCATTTATGTAGAGCAACACCCCACCTGCACCCCCTCCCCAGGGATTCTAATTTGGGAGATGATTGTGGGTGTGATATTTGGGGGAGGTGAGACCCAGGCATGTGTGAAAGCATACCTCATTCTTGAATGGGTACATTCCTGATTTGAGATGGTAAGACTTTGGATAGCAGGAAACAAGGGATACCTGAATCTGGAAAAACTTTTCCAGTGCTCATTCCCCCCCCCACCCCCAAGATAAAAGGGGTAAGGGGGGAGGGAGGTGAGAAAGAGAGAGACAGAGCTCAAACAAATGATTCTTATCCACAACAGTGCCACAGAGCAGGTGGGGGGCTTTACAGTAGCTGTTAAAGCTGGGACCATTATTGCCACTTTCTACTGAGGAAGCCCAGACTGAGAGGCAAACTGTCTGAGCTAGGAAGTGGCAGTAGAGTTTTAAATACAATGTTGTCTTAATCCTCCGCTATTAGCCACGTGGCTGAAGTTCCCCTGAAGCAGTGATCTTGAAGGAGGACAGGAGAGAACTGACCCCTTGTGTGCTGACCCCTTTTGGAGGCCAGCGGGGAGTGACGAGGACAGGCAGGCATCCACAAGTCACCTCATACGCACGGACGGACATCGGGGTAACTGGGACAGATCAGTGGGGATCTACAGCGGAGTCCTTGTCAGCCTGGGGAGTACTCAACACAGCTGCCCTAAAGAAGAAGGCACGTTGGGCATGACCAGGAAGGGTGGGGCAAATGAATGGAAGGTCTAGCTTCCTTCCAAGGAAGACATTTTCAATCTTTAGCGGGTATTTGTTCAGCTACCCTGGTAGGTAGCGAGCTTCCTGTCCCCAGAAACGTTCAAGCAGAGAACATATTGTCCCTTGGAAACACCCGGGCACTTCCCAAGTTCACCGTGGTAGCCGGACCTTTCTGCAGAGTCATGATGGCAATCACAGGCCCGGAGGGTGAAAAGAACTACGGTTTGGGTGGGCAACGGAGGGAGAGAAGGAGGGCAGAGGAGATGCTCGACTCCTGGCGGGGCCTTCAGACCTCACACACAGCCAGGACACAAGGAACTGGCAGCTCTGGGAGCATCGAAGCCCTTGGCAGCGGGGGCTGATGGGAGGGTAAGACAGTCATCTCTGAATGTCAGAACTGTGGAACTCCTGATAAGGTCTCGGTTTAAAAACAAACACCTGCAGGCAGCTGTGGCGGTTACCATGAAGAGGCAGGGTTCATGTTCTGCTGGAAACGTACTTACTGGAGGGCCTGGCTTGTCTTTGTTTTTTAAAACCTTTTCTCTACTTTTGTCTGCACGCCTCCCCTTCTTCAGGGCAGTGGCTTAGTCCACCTGTTTCTCTACTTTCATCATTGGTTTGCTGCACTTGTATGTTTGACGAGTAGAGCTTCACACCGCTTCCGGTGCTTGTTACTTGTACGGGGCTGGAAGGCACTGAGCTGCTCTGCCCAGGACTGTGTCCCAAGGTTACAAGGACAAAGGTTGCTGAGTGGTCTGTTGGGGACACTTAGCGAAAGGAGCTGAAAAAAACCACCTAGAGATGGAATCATCTAGAAGTGGATTCAAACCAGCATATGTCACCATGCCACCTACTGGCTGCGTGACCTCGGATAATGAACACTTCTAAAGATAGGAACGGATAGTGTGTGTGTGTGGGGGGCTGAGTGCCCAGTTACCTAGATGACAGACATAGAGAGAGAGCACCACTCAACGCAGTGCTCTGCGTGGTTCCTGCTGGCTGATACTCCATCAGATCACACCAGAGTCTGCCCGGAGTTTCTCTTCTTGTCCTGGCACCAGCTGCAACGTCTCATCCTGGCCCCAGCTGAATCTCTACTACGTGACCCTGTGGCCTACATCCTGTGTGTCTCCATGTTGTCAAGTGTCCCCCCGCCCAAGCTATTCTAAAACACAGAGGACGTGGCAGGCGAGAGGGCTCTAGAACTACTAAAGACCTGCTGGAAGGGAAATTAGTTTCCTGGCCTGGCTGTGGACCACTGCGGCCTTCTCAACCAGCCGTCCTACCCTACTTGAGCTATTTGCTCAGTTCCTGTTTCACAAAGAAACAAGGAAGTGGAGGTGGGCTGGGCTGGGGGCAAGGCTGGCTGGGCAGGGTTGGGGAGCGCCTCCCACTCCCAGCTGAGACAGCTTAGAAGGGCAGGGACTGAGGAGGAGGAAACAGTTGTCATTGAATCTTTCATATTTCTATTTTTTTGACACCAAGTGCCCAGTCACTGATTTGAGGAAGTGCCCAGTGAGTTGGTCATATTCACAGCCGACATGGTTTAGCCAGCCCAGCCTGATTTTTGAAGTTAAGCATTAGACTGTGTGTGTGTGTGTGTGTGTGTGTGTGTGTGTGTCTGTTATCTTACCCAAGCTCTTTCCTGTTCCATAAAGGATTTAAAGCATCAAGAAATGTAGCTCGAGTCCATCGTTGCCTCTGTTGTCAGAGATCTGTGACCTCCAACATATTTTCTTGGGCCCCAGCTTGCTCATTCGAGGCAGCGAGGGACAGAAAATGAGAGAGGCGCCGGCAAGGAACTGGCCCTGCAAGTCCTTCCAATACAACTTCACAGGAAGCCCAGACAGGCGACTTTTGTCTGGGGTTCTGCTTGTGTGGCATTTTCCGGGGAGGCTACCTGGAAAACCACCAATTACAGGCTCATAATCTGTGTAGCTTTAGCCATTTATATATGAAAGGCGGGTGCCCAACCTTTGCCTTATCTACCTCCAAAGGTGAGACAAGAGTTAAACTCATGCTGGGTGAATCATGGTGTTATCACCTCTGGTCTGCGTGACTTCCTGGCTTCCACAGCGCAGTCATATCCGGATCTGCGGGTTCTCACTATAACCTCATGGGGAAGGCTGTAACAGGTACTTTGCACACAGGAAAACTGAAGACCAGAGACTTGAAGTGAGTTGTCTGAGAGCACACAGCTGACAGGACTAGAACCCTAGAGTCCTAACTCCTAGGGAAAGGGGCTCTTGCATGTTTTGCCTCCCAGCAGCAGTCAGCAGACAAAGACGGATTTGACAGGCCCCGTCCTCTAGCATAAAAACACAGGACCAGAGCCCAAGGGGGCACTGATTTCTCTTCCATTCCTAGTGGTGTCTCGTGTCCCTGGCTGGGTTAGCACTGGTGTGTGGGGCCAAGAGCTCCCTTGTCTGACCCAGAGTGAGCTCTTGAAACAGGAGGGCTGGGTGCGCCCCATCCTGGACTGAAAAAGAGAGGAGCTGTGGTCCTCTTTCAGCCATACTTCTGGGATTGGGGTGCTCAACCTCAAAACGGTGGGTTGGAGGGGGACAGTCAAGTTATGGGGACACAGTGAGGAGGAGCTCGGGGTCTTGCCCCAAGGGAAGAAGGGAAGCATGTGAGCTGCTCTGGACTGAAAGGCATGTGAGTGGGTCACGGTCAGGCGCCAGGGCACTCCTCCTGCCCACAGTCTGCAGTCTCAACTCTGCTTCTCACCAGCCTTACAGTGGCAGCCGAGCCTCCATTTTCTCATCTGTAAAATGGTGACAACCGCTTGTCCCTAACGATGGCTGGATTCTGGAGTCCTCTGGCTGATTTCAATCTTGTGCTGTTCATTCTCTTGAGGAGGAAGATGCTTCATCTCTACGAGCCTCAGTTTGTTCACTTGTAAAATGGGGCTGATGAAAGGCCTTCACAGGTTGTGGGGATTCAGTGAGAAAATACAGTGATGGGTAATTGGGAATCTATGAAGAGAGGAGATGCGATGTTCGTGTTCTAACCGCAATAAAATCAAACTATTAAAAAAAAAAAGAATGCACTTGAAGCACAGTGCCTGGTACACGGGGAAACAGCAAATGGTGACAATGGTGATAATGTCTCTATTAGCC
Source organism: Uropsilus gracilis (assembly GCA_004024945.1). Classification (NCBI taxonomy): domain Eukaryota; kingdom Metazoa; phylum Chordata; class Mammalia; order Eulipotyphla; family Talpidae; genus Uropsilus; species Uropsilus gracilis. The sequence continues at coordinate 18,010 of PVHY01005085.1, forward strand.
GCCACCTCTGGGGGGCAGGCACCGAGGGAGCAAATGACTCAGCACAGGCCTGAGGTCGAGTGCTACAGGCTTTCAGCGAACCTGGGTCAGAGCTGGGGCTTTCGCTTGCGTGCCTGGGTGGTGATGTCGCAGGTCACAGTGAAGCTAGACCAGCTCGCCAGCTGGGGACTCCTCTGCCTGGTGTCTCTGCCCTGCCTGCCCTCTGACGAAGAGGCTCGGTGGTGCTCTCCTCCCCCTGGCTGTGCTGCTGTGAAGAGGCGCCAGCCCCAGCTTTGCTCCACCCGACCAAGAGCGGGGGCTGTCCAACCCTCCACAAAGGCTACACTGCTGGTGGCGGCGGCCGGGGGGCAGGGAGGTGGTTAGGCAGGCGGCGCAGGCGTGCGACTCCGAGAGCGTTTCCGCGCATGCTCACAAGCACCCGCTCAAGCACATGTGCGCCTCAACGGAGCGCCTGGGAGCCTTACGTCCGCACCTCAGCTCTCTCTTCCTCTCCCACCACAAAAGCCACAGGTAGCAGCAGTCCCCAGCAACCCAGCGGCCACAAAGCAAAAACCCCGGAGGGGGCTTGTTGCCAGGCTGTTTGAAGCCCGGAGCAGGATGTGCGCCCAGGTGCCTAAGGCCGAGCTGACCCGAGTCTCTCCTGACCCCACCCCAATAGCGGGCTCCGCGGAGGGAGGCAGGCACAGGGCTGCTGCTTGCCCTCTGGCTGCCCACCACCTCACAACCCAACACCCGTCCCTGGGCAGGTCACTCCCCGCTGCTGCTCCATTTCCTGCCTGCAAAGTGCCACGCCTGACTGCCCACACAGGTTAAAGAAAGGCCATGTAAAGACGCATGGGGGGGAGGGAGGGGAGGCTGAAAAGCCTTGTCGTTGTGGTGCCCCCCGGGGGTGCAGGAGTTCAAAGAGCTCCCCTTGCCTGGGTGGGTCTCCACGTTCCGCATGAGCAGAACCCCGGGCGCTGGTGCATTCCCTCCTCCCCAAGCCACATTCCTACAGCTTTCCTCCCTAGCCTGGTGCTCCGCATGGAACTCAGCCAGGGTTTCAGAGGCATGGGCACACCTGCGGAGGGGAGAGCCATGTGTGGCCCTCTTCCCTGGCCTCCCCTACCCGGGGTGGCAAGCATGCAACGAGAGGACTCGGCCATCCACCACCCCATCCCCCCACCAAGGCACAACAAGGAGCCTGGAGTCACCCTGGGCGCAGCTAGGAGGTCAGCTAGGACCTGGGGCAGGTGGGGGTAACAGGACAGCCTCAAGAGGGAGGAAGACCAAAAGAGCCAGGAGCCGGCGTGGGTGCGAGCATCTCTGGTTGTATTCAGCAGGTGGTGGCAGGGCAGGGCTTTCCCAGATCCACGGGGCCCCTGGGCCAGGGGCACTTCCTACTGGCCCTTGCTTTGCGGAGGGAGGGGGGCGGCGGTGGCAGGTTCTGCACGGCTCTGGCTTAGGTCTGCTGGGCTCAGGAGAGGACAGAGGCTAAGTGGTATTTCTATCCCGGACTAGGGCTGGGAGTGGAAGGAGAGCGCAAGCCACCACGGTGGAGTGGGGCGCGGGATAGGACTCTCTGGGCCTAAGAAGCGCTGTGTTCCTGGTGCTCGATCCTGGGGATGAAGGCTGAGGGTCTTGGTTCCTAGGGACTCCTGGACCTGGGTGGTACAGACTGAGGGGAGCCGAGTGAAAATCGGCAGGGGCACCCTGAGCCTCTAGACACTGCAGCCGAGGATGGCAAGAGAGGAGATGACCACCAACAAGGCCAAGGAGCCGGTGCGCGGGGCCCTTCCGGACAGGGGTTCCGTGTGCTTCTGCAGCCACTCGAACTCCTTGTGCAGCTGGCGCCGCTGCAGCTCAGGGCCCACCTTCTCCCGGATGGTCTGGTAGTAGTTATTCAGGTACCGGAGCTGTGAAATTCACGAGGGGTGAGCGCTCCTCTAGGCCACACTGCCAGGAGATGAGGTCCTGGTGCCAACTGGTCTCCTGCGGGCTGCTCTGCTTCCCACCTTGGCCCAGACGTTTCCAGGCATTTCAGAGGCAGGTCCTCCCTGGGCCCTACGGCTGCTGAACGTCGTGATGACGCTCATGGTGAGTGAGGGGTGAGCGGATTTCAGGTCCAGGAATGAAATGAGAGTGAATAGGGTAGACATACTCTCCCCATCTCACAAAAGAGGGAAGTGAGGCCCAGACCGGAGAAAGGTTTGTTTAGCTTATAGTTTTATGCCTTGAGATGCAGAGCCCAGAATCCGAGTCCCAGCCTCCCCAGGTTCACTACCTGGGGTTGGCAGGCTAATTTGACTGGAGAATTCTAGAAGCTCTGGGGTCTCTAGTGAGCTGAGAAAGGTGCCCCAGTGTGTGCTTACAAGTGCCACTAGTGTGGACCTTCCTGGGAAGGGGATTCAGCAGAGGCTTTGGGGGTCAGGGTGAGAAAGGCTGAGGGTGAGGGAGAATGCAGTCAGTGGTTCAGAGGCTGAGGGGCACTCACCTGCTCGGGGGACAGCAGGCTGACATCGATGAGGTTCCGGTCATAGGGCACCAAGGACACCACTTCAAAGGTCAGGTAGGTGCCGGGGTACTGGGAGGCCACAGAGAAGATGGGAAAGCAGGAAAATGAAAGAACGAGGGGAAAAACTAGACTAAGGGGGCAAGAGCACGCCACTTAGAAGCCATGGACACACGAGGCTGATCCTTGTCAGGGCAGAGATACAGGGTAGGCCTGACCGTCCCGTGGGCCCGTGGCCAACCCCATTACATAAATCACCCTTGGTGCTGCCCCTTGGATTCCTGAAATTTAGACTTAGGTCTTTGTTGCTCAAAGTAGGGCATCCACGGGAGCTTCTTAAATATTTGGTCTGGGATCAGCCTCTTCGACCACCCTAGCTGGAAACTTTAGGGCAGAGCTGGGAACCCACGTTTAAATAATTTAAAGATAAGTAGTAGGTGTTTGTCCATGCTCTGTCTCTCTCCACATGTCTATCTGTGCATCCATGCATTGATCTTTCTATAGGGAAAAGTATAAAGAAACAAAACTAGCCCACGAATTTCATCTCCCAGGCAACCCTGACGTGTACAGTTAAGTCCTTGCTGAACCTCGCTGATAGGTTCTTGGAAACTGTGACTAAGCGAAACAAGGTGTAATAAAGCAGGCCCTCCGCTAATCTCATTTCAGACAAGGTCAGCAGGGATTGTTTGCTCTTTACTAATGTCACAGCGAAACAACACTGAACAAAGGGACATTATTTCAGGACCTTGCTATATGTGCTTAGAAAACTTTCACTACAAAAGGTAATGAAAATGGAAAGTCTCCTTCCTGCCCGGATTCCATCCTAAAAACATTTTGGGGACTATTGTATATATCTCTGTATGTTTTAAAAACCCATGCAAAATGGATCCTACCATGCCCCCATTTTTTCTGTACACTCCCTTTTAAATATGGAGAGTAAGCCAAAGTGAGCTCTCCCTATTTTAAGTAGGGGGAGTGACCTCATTCTTTTTAAGGACCGTGTAAAAGTTCGTTGAATGTGGGTGGTGATTTATTTAACCAGTAATGGATATTTAGGTTGCTTCCATCTTTTTTTTTTCCCTTTTTTTTTTTTAGCCTTTACCATCAATGTTATAATGAACATTATGACGTTAACATCTTGGTCCTCTTGGGACTATATCCAGAAGGTCCATGTTTGGCAGAGGGCAAGACAGAAGGAATAGGCATTTCTACTAGGAAATTTTATATTGTCAAACTGCCCCCCCCAAGGGTGGCCTTGATTTGTACTTTCTCACACAGTGTCTGCGAGTGCCTGTTTCTCCACACATGCTCACCAGCACCAGTACCATCAAAGTCTCTAATTTTCTCCAACTCAGAGAGGTGAAACATGCTCTTCTATTGTGGCTTTGACTTGTATTTTCTATTTATTTTTAAAATTATTAATTAATTAATTAAATAGAGACTAGGTCGCGCTACATTGCCCATGGTAGTCCCGAACCTGCGGACTCAAGTGATCCCTACCCTCAGTCTCCCGGGTAGCTGGGATTACAGGCACATGCCATCACACCTGGCTATTTTTCAGAGACTAGGTCTCGCTATGTTGCCCGGGGTAGTCTTGAACCCATGGACTCAAGCAATCCCTGGCCTCAGCCTCCCAGCGCTGGGATTACAGGCACATGTTACCGCAACCAGTGAATTGTATTTTTTATAGACTAAATTCCAGCATCTTTTCAGGCTTATGAATCATTTCATGTGGCTCATAGCAAGTTGCTTCTTCATGACAATTGCCTTTATTCCTGTTTTCACTGTTTCCCTTATTGGTTTGTAAAAGCTCAGGGCAAAAGAAGAAACTCTTCCTTTCTCTGCCACATGTGTTCTATTTGTCATACATCTTTTCACTTTTCTTGGTATTGTTTCCAGATAGACATTTTTAAATTTAATTTAGCCAGAGTCATAAAACTTTTCCTTCTTGGCTCGTGGGTCTTGCATAGAAAGGCCCTTTTGTACTATGGAACTGTATGTGTTTTTATAGAGGCTTTCTGCTAGGTCTTTTGTGGTTTTATTTTCAAACCTCAATTTACTTGTAATTTTATTCTGGTGTAGCAATGAGGTTTTTTGGCTAAAATTGTCCTCTTCTCCAATGATTAGCCATTTTTATGACCAGCCTTTCAGTGAGCAATCGTTCCCTTCTTTACTGTTTTGAATCTAAATTCAAATAACGAAATTCCCATTTTACTTATGGGAATTGCAGGGTCTATTTCTTGACTAACTATTCTGTCCCATTGTTCCACCTGCCCACTCATCTCTGATGCCATGCTTTTAGTTATGGGTAGAGTCACATTAGGTGTTAATATCTAAAACCATTCGTTTCCCTTATTGTTCTTCTTTTTCACAATCTTCTTAGCTACCTATCTATCTTAGCATGTTTATTTTCACAAATACATTTTACTATCATTTTGTGAAGCTACAGCAGTTTCCAGTTAGCACTGAAATTGATGTTGTCTTGAATTTATAGATTAAGGAGAAAATGACCTCTTCAAAATACTGAAGCTTCTTTCCAGAAAGCACCAGTTACTTAAATCGTTTTTATTCCTCTCAGAAGATTTTTTTTCCATGTGAATCTTTTTAAGTTTATATTAGGAATTTATCCTGTTGGCTGTTATTATATGCAAATCTTTTTAACAAGCTCCCCTGGTGATTACTAAGTGTGCTCAGGACCAAAGATTTAAGGCAAGGATATGGAATCATTTGGTCTGGATGGGACCCGGGCATGGGTATTACAAAAAAAAAGAAAGAAAAGCTTTCCAGGTGATTCTAATATTGTACAATAGAAACTATTGTACAAACAAGTTTGAGAAACTCTGATTTATGGAATATTTGTCAAGCCAAGGAAGATGCCGAATTAACTCAAGTCCACACATGAAACATCCCCTCTCCCGACACTCCTCCGGCCCATGTTGGTGGCACTTTACCTTGGTCTTTGCTTCTACCACGAGCGCCACATCTTCAAGACGGATCCCAAATTCTCCATCCTGATAGTAACCAGGTTCTGGGAGGCACAGAGATGCTGGTGGCATTAGGCAGCAGGGAGGACCCCAGCCCAGGCTTCTTGGATCCGCAGAGGAGTGTGTGGAGGACTGGTCGCCTGGCTGGCCCTAGCTGTTGGCTTGGGCAGACTCGAGATTTAGGAGCCTACTTACATCTTAGAGCTGCTCCCTTCTGCTTGTGTGCATGGTCCTGTTATCCCAGTGTGTGTTTGGAAGTCTTAGAGCTTTGATGCACAGGCAGGAACCAACCCCCAGGGGCAAATTGAGGGTATAGGCTAAAGGGGTTGGGGGTGAGGGGGACCCAATGCATTTGGGGCTGCGAGTGGGGAGGGAAGGGAATATAGTGGGGGGGGATCTAGGCTTAAAGATGCCTGATGTGCTTCCTGAAAGCTGGCACTTCCCTAGACAGCAGCCCTCAGCTAGCTTTAGAGTGGGAAGGGGAGGGGGGAGCCCAAGAGCCATACCGATTGATGTGAACATGCCCTTGGCCATGGCAATGTTGTTGGACTGGAATCCTACCGGCCCTGGAAAGGTAGACACAGACCTGGTACCAGCTTTCCTGTCTGCCAGTTTGGAAACTAGCAAGTCCAGGGAAAAGCAGGTAAGTGGAACTCCCTGGGCATCTCTAGCAGCATTTGTCCATTGCATGATTGTCTGCTCGGTACTGGAAAAGACCAGAGAGGCTCTGGCCTTTTCTTCTCTGGGGTTTATGCTGGTTAATGACTAGGCCTCCACTGGCCACTCTTCTGTCCGAGGCCCTCCCCAATGCCAAGCAGGCAACAGGAGTGGTCAGCTGCCAGCATTTCTTACTTACCCCATGGAGCATCAGCCCCCACCAGCTGGATGTCCTTGGCTGGGCCACTCTGTGGGTCTCAGTCATTTCCATACCTAGCTCTTTCTTAAGGTGTGTGTGTGGGGGGGGCTGGGGAGTGTTGAGGAGATACCTACATTCATGCACACACAGGAAGTTCCCAATGCCATGGCCTGTCCCATGACCATAATTGAGCCCAATGTCCCACAAGGCTTTGCGGGCAAAGGCCTCCACCATTCGCCCTGGAAGAAAGAAGGCCTCCAGTCAGTCAGTTGGTTGAATAGACCCCAGACTGTCTACCTTGCTCCCTCTAGCTCCCTTGTTCCAGGGTCAACTACCAAGATGGTGCCTTAGAAGAAGGGCAGGTAGCTATGTACTATCTCCAGCACATCTTATGTTGTACACATTACCTGAACTAAAGAGTCTGCTATACTATCTCCCATGCATCAAGACACGTACTTCTTCCAGGAATTCTTCTTTGACTACTGCAACCCTCTAACATTGGGTGGGTGCTGTCCCCACGCACCCACCCAATGTTAGATTAGGAAGCAGGAGGCCTCACTTAGTTCAAGGCCTGGTTCTCTTACCAACCCTGGGTGTGACCTTGGGCAAGCTTTCTCTCTGGGCTGCATTTTCTCATCTACATCATGGATGGGGTGATATAATCTTTGCCATTCTGGCCTCCTAGGGTGGGGATCTGGATCTGGAAGATCAGCTCCCGAGGCTAGGGATACAACCCGGTCTCCAAAACCCACCTGATGTACCAGCAGGAAAGATGAGCCTGGACAGATCGATATTTCCCATCAACACACGGGTATATGCCTCCTGATGGGGAGAGGGAGAGGATGTGACCACGAGAGAGGAGCCTGACAGCTTCCAGCTGCTTGTCCTGTGTGTACACATGGCATTTGGACCCAGGCCTGTGGGGAGCAGGTGCACGCTCTGCCTATGTGGTCACCCAACTTGGAAGATGGTCAGAGGAAGCTGAGGAGAACCTTCCTAAAGCTGGCGTTAGCTCCAGGTGGTTCTGCTTGACTGGTTCACAGGGACACTTGAGGTGATGGTGAGCCATCAACACTAAGGACTTGGGAGGCAGACTTAGCCCAGACTTAGTCTTACACTCTGAGACCTTGGGCAGATGACTTTAATTGCTCTGTGCCTCAGTTTCCTCTGTTGTAACGGGCCGTCACAGTACACGCTCAACAGGCCACCGTTTGCTTTGTTTCCAGCACAATATCTGAGCCATAGTCACCTTGCTGGATGCATACAGTGGCCTCCTGCTCCCTACCCCAGAACCCCAGTACACACAGATATGCCTCAGCCCCTGTCTCAGTCCATGCTCCTTCCTGACAATCTCCAGTGCTTTTTCACCTTGTCGGCTTTCCACCTCTGAGACTAGTCATTCCATTTCTCTCCACCTGGAATGCCTTTTCTCCTCCTTTCTGATGAGCACAGGGTTAGGCACACAGACAGCTGAATCACATTTGTTCACTGATAATAATTATTCCCGTTCCTGCATGCATGATAGGTCCCACGGTGGGAAAGAATGGGACCAGTCTGTTGTGTATGGCTGTCATGGTCAAATGTTCACATTGTGCACTGAAATAGTCAGAGGCATTGAGTTTTCTGGTATTAATTTGCTGTGTGACCTTAAGCAAACTACCTAACCTCGCTGAGCCTCAGTCTTTGTCTTTGTAAAATGAAACGACTCTTGGTGGGATGATCGTCCTGGAGATGAGGATGGGTAGGGGAGCTCAGTCTAAAACTTGCCTTCTGGAAAGCAGAGGGGGTGCCCCAGTGAACTGTCCTGGTAATGTCAGTGGTTCCATCCCTGTGGAGAAAGAACATCAACATGTCCAGCTCTGCTGAACACAGGGTGGGGAGGGATCATGGCCCTCTGCTTCCCACGTGCTTTCCAGCAGCGTTGGAGCAGCAGGGCTGAAATACGGGTAGGGTGGGAAGTGAGAGGAAGAAGACAATCGCCATCATCAAATCCCCATCTTCAACTATGTGCGAAGGGACTCTGCAAAGCTATGAAGTTCACAGTCACAATGTCCGACGCTACCCCTCTACCACCCATTTTGGCTCTTCCGTAAATCTGGAATTCCTCAGGTCGGGCTGACTAAAACCCAGGCTTCCTGGGAGGCAAGAGGCGACGGTCTCCTGTTGACAGATGGGGAAACTGAGATCCAGAGAGCTCATTACATGCCTGCACAGTCTCAGAGCCATTCACTATTGATAGACCGCTTTGCAGCTCCTGGGGGTGGGGCAAAGCAGGCCTCACGATCCCCATTGCACAGATCCGGCCACTGAGACCTTGAGACTGTCTCCCTCTCCGAGTCTCCGTGAAGTCAGGCTGGAGCAAGCACGGTTCTCTTTGTGTGGAGTCCGTTCAGGGCCCCAGGGTGCAGAAGCCAGATGCCAAAATGTCTGCCTCCTCATTGCTAGTTGCAGCTATTCCCTTAGAAAGGCCTGGCCCTGGGAGACAGGGAGTAGGGCGCCGGGGGCTCCTCCCTGGGAACAGGTCTAAAAGGATGCTGTGTGCTCATGTGTGCTCATGGCTATGTGCTCATTTCAGTGAAAGCTGAGCTGAGGGGTCCTGGGGCAGGGGGAGCACCGACCCACATAGTCCTACATGTGGCCGTGCGCACTCAGGAGCATATACTCAGAGCCACTCACAGGCCCACACCCATGCTGGTGGGTGCAGCTGACTTCTTTAGAAGCAGAGAAGAGGAAGCGAGGTGACCCTGTCCCTGGTCTTACTCAGCTCTGAGTATGCCCCAATCCAGCAATGCCCCACAAGTTCACTTCCCCTTTGCAACTGACCTTCGCAACTATATACAGCACCAAACTGGTGACTAACCAGCAAAGGCTGCTGGGCCGAGGACTTGGCCGCTGGTGCTCAGAGCTGCTTGAAGAACAAATGGAAGGCCTTTACCGAGCACATTCAGAGCATCGAGAATGGGAAACTGTTCGACTACTCCTTGCTTTTCCATCAACTGGGTGCGCCCCTTCCTTTCCACACCCTGAGCTTCCCACAGTTCATTCGTTTCCTAGATGACAAAGGAAAGCCTTCCAGTTCATTACATCCCAGCTCCGCACACACTGGGAAGGAATGGGGTTGGCCTCTTCTGCACAGCCACCATGTCCGAGTGTTCAGGTTGCGCACTGTACAAGGGTTACACTGCTGAAGGGGCCTGAAGGGGCCCGTTAACTTCATGGTCATATATATCAATTGCACAGAGAGTGCTCAGGTGGTCACACAGATGGAAGAGTCCAGGGCCGGGGGGGGCACTCTCCCACACTCCATGTGTTTGTGTCCATACTCAGAAGAGCACACACATGTAACTATTTGCAGACATGCAACTGCTGATGGGTGTGCTCTGTCCCAACCTATCCCAGGCATCTCCCGACATCTTCTCTCATCTGCCAGTTGATCTTGGTGGCTGGATCCTGCCACTCCTAACCTGAAATGGCGATCTTACCCACACAGGGGGAGTGGGAGGGGAGGCTGAAGCACATGCTCGGTCCCGTTGGCATGGAAGCTATGTCCAGGGTGTGCATGAGTGAGTGAGAAAACGGGCGAAGGGTTTGTGCAACCAGGCATGGCCACCAAGCATGGCTGCTCAGACTGTGTAATTTTTTTTTTTTTTGGAGACTAGGTCTCACTATTTTTGCTCGTGGAACCACAGGCTCATGTTGCCCGGGGTACCGTGAACTCAAGCGATCCCCAGCCTCAGCTTCCCAGGTTGCTAGGATTACAGGCGTGCGCCACCATGCCCAGCTATTTTTTGGGACTAGATCTCGCTGTGTTGCCCTGGGCAGGATTTGAACCACGATCCCCAGACCTTGCCGCGACACCATAAGCTGTTGCTTACAGGCATACGCCACTGTACCTGGCGTTTCAGACTGTGTGATTCTACATGGGCTCAAATATATTTTATTTAAGTAAAGGAAGCCTTTTCCTAGTGCTCACGGCTGCATGGGCAGCCCCACTGTTTTTGGCCTGTTTCCAAGTATAAAAACAGGCAAGATGCCCAGGGCCCACTAGATCCAGGCCTCTCTTTTCTCACATGAAGATCTGCAGCACAGGAAGGGAAGCCGAGGCAAGCAGGCCAGGGAAGGGTGGGGAGTACATACCAGTATTGTCCCCCAGAATCCAACAGGTACATCTCATCTGTGGACAGCTTGCGGTTCCGCTCCTTGGTTGGGCTGGGAAGGGAGAGGCGCTGAGAAAGAAGCAACCTAACTCTGGGCTGGGTGGGGCAGCCACTTAACTAACCCTGTCCTGGGTGAAAGCAGAGGGACCACCCTCATTCCTGGGGGTTGGGCGTCCAAGCTAACTCCTTTGGGGAAGTTGTTATCTCTCAAAGGCCGTGGAAGAGTACTGAGCTTCTGCCATTAATGTCCTCAGCGCACATCTGTTTATTTCACACCTTGCCAAGCAATGCCCTGGTTTCCAGGGAGGAGGAAAGGGGAGGGTCCAGAATGCAGGAACTGGGGCCTACCCAGCTCAGCATCATTTTTTTATGTAAGGAGAAACGTCTTGCACGAAGCCAAGGGGTAAAAATAGGAGAGAACTGAGCCTAGACTGAGAAGCTCAGTCTAATGTTCTTGCTCTAACTTCCTGCTCGTTCTGAGAGTGCAGGACCTGAGAAGCCAAGGCACAAGAAGGGAGGGTACCTCAGAGCTGGGGGTGGTGAGCAAAAGTTGGTAAGGCCGAGGAGTTTCTACCCTATCGCTCTCTCATGGGGCTAGGCCAAGGCAGCTGGAGGCTTGGGAAATGCCAGGGGAGGGAATTCTGGGATAGGCCAAGCTGGCCCTTGGAAGTATCTAACCTCTCCCTGCGGTGCCCATCCCAGGCTGAGGCATCTGGTCAGCTTGGCCTTCCCACATTTTGTCAGGCAGGCCCGCAGGTGTTTGTTTTGTATGGGGCCAAACATCTGGCCAGCCTGCATCTTGGTTGGTTCAGGCTGAGTGAACAGGCCTTTCTCCCCATGTGCTTATGAACCTTAAGATTAGCCAACATAAATAACTCACAGGAAGCCAAGGAAAAGTATCCCACAGCAGCCCTGCCTCCCTTCCAGTTCCCTTAGCCCTGAGCCCTAAGCCCATACCTCTGAGGGGAAAATTGTTCGGGTCTTTTAATTCCAAGGAGATTCCAACTCCCTCCCGCCCACCCCAACTGCGTGCCACTCCCACCTCCAGCCAGTACAATTTACTCAAATGGTAACTGGACTCAGTTCCCAGAGCAAAACCTTCCCTCCATGCCCTTTGTACATGTGCCAGGCTCATCCACATGCCCCCCTCTCACAGCAGACACAGGGCTCTAGAAAATTCTTTCTCTTTAAGTACCTGTAGTGGGCCAGGGCAGCATTCAAGCCAGTGGCAGAGATGGTTTCAAAACTGGGTCCAGAGGAGAAGTTTTCTTCTCTAGAAAGCACAGATCAGGAGGGGTCAGAGAATGAATGCCCTCAAGGGCTAGGCTGGGTACAGGATCTCCAACCAGGGCAAAGGAAGGCTGTCATTGCCTCTACCTCAACCAGACCTCCTGGTTCATTTTCCCCAAGCCCCCAAACTGTCACGGAGCACTCAAAGCCACAGAAGGAAGACTGTAGACACCAATTGTTCCCCCCTCCACTTCCATTTGACAGATGGGGAACCAAGGTCCCTAATTCCCACGGAGAGTGGGTGGAAAAGCAAGAGTGAAGAAACCTGTCTCCCGGAATCTGAAAACTCCCCCACAGCTCCGAAGCAGCCCCTGCACCCCAAACCTACAGTTTGCCCCTGGCCTAGGAGTGTGCCCCAGCTTGATCTTCAGTGGGGCAGGGGCTGACCTGGCCTACAGAGCCAGTTCAGGTGGCTGCGAGGTGGGAAGCAGCCCATGCCGGAAGCAGACACCAGGGGGCGCTTTTGGGTTGTAGCCCTTCAAGTTGCCCTGCTGGCAGCCATGTCACACATCACCTCCTGCCCAACTCCCTGATCCCCTAAGAACCTGCTTCAGAGAAGACCCAAACACAAGGATGGTCTTCCGTCCTCTCCATCCTCTCTGAGGCAGGAGAGCAGTCTCCCCACGCCCACCCCCACCCACTTCAGCTCCCGCGGAGAGTCTGCCGAAGAGGACGGCCATATTCTTCACCCTCGAAACTTGTCCACCAGCTCTGCCCCTGAGAACTCGTTCACGGTGCCTTTGGGCACGTTCTGCTCCAGCCAGAACAGGTAGCGGATCACGGCCACGGCGTCCCGCACCTGGAGCGGGCCAAGCAGAGGAGCAGGCTGAGTTGTGGTTCCGGCCGCGGCCGGGAGGAGGTGCACCTTACTAAGGCTGCGCTTCCATGGGCCATTGGATAGTATTACGGGATTCTTGTTGAAGCTCATAGTGGGTTTCCATTTTACAGATGAGGTAACTGAGGCCCAGAGAGAGGAAGCCTCTTGCTCAAGGTCACCCAGCTAGGAGGTGGCTGGAGGAGCTGGGGTTTGCTCTGAGATAACCTAGCTGCAGGGCCCAGGCTCCAAAACACAGCACCATGCTGGGACGAGGGGGGGTGAGACACAGATGGGCTCCAGCTCTCTATTTCATTGAGAGGGGCTTCTTCAGGGTCCCCCCGCCGGCTGGCCTTTCTAAACCCACAGAGCTCCCAACATCTGCGTGTGCCCCTGTGGACTTACGTGGGTGGCCCTGAGCAAGGCTTGCTCTTTGCTGTTTTTCACGGCCTTGTTTACCATCACTGGGGAGTAGGTGTCTGTTACGAGCTTCTCCTGTCACAGGCAGAGAGGAAGACTTTGGAGAGCCCCTTCCAGGACATGGTGGTGGTGGAAGAGGGTTGGCAGGAAAGCCTGCCTGGGGGGGAAGAGTTCCTTCTTCCTCTGGTGATGGTGGCCATTCTTTGGTGGGCTTTCTGGCTACACAGGTACTTCCTAGTCCAGCTCCTTGTCTCTGGATCCCACCAGCGCTCTGGGGCAGATCAGAGCGTCGCCAGGCACTTCTGACAATGTGTTTCCTGCACGTGGTGCATCATCAGAGCTGCCATTTATCGAGTGGCCACCTTGTGTCAGGCCTGGGCTTTATCTGCACTGCCTCTTCTAAGGTTCTTCAGAGCAGCTCCTGTGAGGCAGCACTCTTACTGCCATCTTACAGGCGAGGCCACAGATGCAGGTCAACTAGTCACTTATCCAAGGTCATCGCATAGCCAGATCTGGGCCGATCCAGGGCTCGGTCTCAGTTCTGACTGACCTCGAAGAGTCTGCTCTACCAGGGTACGCTGTCTCTCTCACCTCCTGGACAGTCTCTGAGCTCTCCGTGGACAGCTCACTTCCTCTTCTGTTTTTCCCAGGGACACTTAGTCTCAGCGCCCAACTGACCAACAACCTGAATGACTGAGAGCCGTGGCCTCACTTTAGGTTGAGACCTCCCAGGGCGCAGTAGCTGGACTGGGCTGTGCCCTGGCAAACCCACCTTGGGGATCACTTCGTAGAGCCCGTACGTCGTATAGCTGGTCCCGATCCAGACCTTCACGTCTCCTGCGGTGTAGGCGCGCACGCTGTCACGGACCTGGCTGTAGTCTTCGAGTTGCACACACATGGCTTCCTTGCAGTCAGCGTTCAGGTACTTCATAGTCTCGGAGTTCAAACGACTCTTATTTACAAATAGCCTGGGGAGGGAAGATGGTTGGGTCCTGAGGGTATCTACGGCCAAGGCGAAGGACAAGGAGACCCTTTGTTCTGGAGGGTTGTGCCAGGCGGCCAAGCAGAAAACAGAGGAACGCTGAGGAACAGAGGCCGAGGGGGTCAGGAAGAGGTGGCCTGAGGCTTCCTAGAAACTCATGCTGGGGCAGCTCCAAGCGCATGGACAGGCTTGGGGTAGGGTACGTGGTGTGTACGGGCAGGTACGGTGAGGGGGTGGAGCCTGGAGGAAGTCCAAGGAAAAGCCATACCTGATGTCGTCCAGGGTAAGCAGCGCATAGGAATAGAAGAAGGGGTTATAAGGGATGTCCTTGCTCCGAAGGTTGAAGAGCCCTGGGGAAGAGAATCCATGAGGGCTAGTTGAGTCTGAGCTCCCTGAGGGAAACACGCATGACATGACACCTGCACCCCACAGTCTGCATTGACCCCCGAAGATTCCCGGCAGCACCACCTCATGTGCCTCTGAAGGTCTCTTAGTCTTTTGGAGGAGAGGGTTGAGGTGCTGCTGCGAGCTAGGTCCCCGGATGCTGGGAGTGCCCCGGGGAGCGGCCGATTGGAGGTGTTCGCAGCGTTGCTTCCCCTTCGCGAGGGCCTCCGAGCTGTGTTCACTGCACTTGTCCAGTGGCACCAGGGGCTCGTGCCAGCCTATTCCGGGCTCCCTGGTTTCCTTACTCAGCAGCCATGAGCACCAGGCTCCTCACCCTCCTAGTTCCCGCAGACCATGGCCACAGGGCTCCCGGAGCTGGGGGGGGGGTCAAGGTTGCTGGGGGGCGGGGAGGCTTGATGCTTGGGGGCACCCAGGCACCCGCCCAGGCCCACAAAACCCTCACTCACAGGCGGTCTCGTCAAGCGCAGACAGAAGGACAGCAGTGGGGGCCTTGCGGTGCGTCTTCATCTGGCTGCGGACGTCACCTACTTTGTCCTGCCACCTGCTCCCTAGAAGCAAGAGGCCCCGAGGACTCGTTGCCCGGGGTACCACGGACTCAAGCAATCCCCAGCCTCAGCTTCCCAGGTAGCTGGGATTACAGGCGCGCGCCACCACACCCAGCTTTTTTTTTTGGGGGGGGGGGACTAGGTCTCGCTACGTTGCCCTGGGTGAGACTTGAACCGCTATCCCTGGTCCCGGCCGTGGCTTCCTAGGCTGCCATCTATAGGCATGCACCACCATGCCCGGTCTGGGCAAACTTCTTAACCCCTCTGTCTTCTTTGTGGATTTGAACATCAGGACCAAACGAAGTAACGTTTGCTGCGCGGGCAGGGTGGTGGTATAGTGTAAGGCAGGCTTAACTTCTGACTACTAAATGAGCATGCAGAACAGAGGGCTGGAGATAAGCCCTAGTTGACGGGCAAAAGGCTAGGAGCCTTGCCCAGTCTCTTCCCTGCTTACTAAGCTGGGGATTTGGACAGGCAGTGGGAGCACTTCAAGAACTTTGTCCTAACCCTTTCTTAGCCAGTTCTACAGATAAGGACATTGAGGCTTCAGGGAGGTAAAGTGAATTTCTTAGGGCTTCATAGCTGCTGAACTGAGGTGTGAACCCAGGTCTGTTTGACTACGCAGCCCGCAACCCGCAGTCGAGCTGCATGGACCCTGAACTCTCTCACTAACATTATCAGTTTCCAGTCATAACCTTAAACTCTGTGTCACAGAGCAGTCCTTTCTGGAATGTTTATATCCTGGTTATTGGACTTTAGTTTTCATCTTCCTGCAATACATAGACTGTCCCTAGGCAGGGCTAGGGACCTGCTAGCAGAAGGTCATGAACATTAAGGATCCTGGGGGTGGGATAGGGGGAGGGGCCAGAGAGGAGCTTGAATGAGAACTTAATGCAGTTAAATAAACCAAAAAAAAAAAACAAAAACAAAAAAAAAAAACTTTATACAAGCAGGTAAAACTCTTCAGTAAGAATCAAAGATCTGGGCATAACACAGTTTAAGACTTTCTGAAAGAAATTATAAAATGCACATACTAAAGAATTTCTGATTTTAACTATTTTAAAATATGCAAGTTGGTGACTTTAAAAATATTCGCGGGTTGTGCCACTGCCTCCACTATCTAATTCCAGAACATTCTCGTCATCCCAAAAGGGAACCCTGTAGCCATTAGGTGGTCACTTCTGATTTCCCCCTCCCCCTGGCCCTGGAAACCACTGATTTGTGTCTGTCTCCATGGATTCACCTGTGCTGGAAATTCTAGGCAAATGGAACCACACAACGTGGGATCTTCTCTGCCTGGCAGCGCTTGCTTAGAATTGAGTTTTCAAGATTCACAGATGGGACACACTTTTTTTTTTTTTGAGACTAGTTCTCACTGTTCTTGCCCGTGGAACTGCAGGCTCACATTGCCCGAGGTACCACGGACTCAAGCAATCCCCAGCCTCAGCTTCCTAGGTAGCTGGGATTACAGGCACGTGCCACCATGCCCAACTATATATTTTTGGAACTAGGTCTCACTATGTTGCCCCGGGTGGGACTTGAACCGCAATCCCTGGTCCCCACCACAGCTTCCGAGGCTGCTGCTTAGGGACACACTTTTGAGACCACAAACAGAAGCACTGACATTGGTGCAAGCAGGTATCTTTCAGTGAGCAACTTTCCATAGAAGTTTCTCACTGGCCTTTGCTCCCTTCAAAGCCTGTGTGTGGCTGCAGAGGAAGTCTCTCTTGTCTCTAAGTTTACAGATGCAAGAACACCATTCCTGGACTTTCAGGCCCTGTTCTGGGTCCTGATGGCTTTTTCTTGAAGACTGGCAGCTTGCGACGACTCGGCATCCCCTCACTTCTAGGACGTGACAAGACCCACGGGGATTCGCTCCCTGCCTCCCCAAGATGTTCCCCCACAGCTGCTCCCCTTCCCGGCACAACTGCATCCTTCCTTATCTGAATGGGATGGTTTTGTTTGTGATTGAACTGTTCTGGAGAGCAGATTTCCTTACAAAGTGTCCAGAGGCAGACAGACCCGATTCTCCAAGTTACATCAGAATAGATAAAGGAAATTGGATACAACTGAAGATGGTTTCATCAGACCTGCTATTTTGAAATCTCCCTCCTGCTTTTTTGACTCTTTTCCAAGCAAAAACAGTGCACAGACCCAAGTGTGGAAAGGGGCCTTTGCGATTGCCCAATATTTCGAAGAATAAGTCTATTGGCCTGTTCAGAATTCCCGGGGAGGTTAGGGGTGGTGGTGGCCAAGACACTGATTCACGATCAGTGAGCTGCCCCTTCAGGATTCTAGCTACAACTTACAGGAATTACAGCATGTGGGATAGATTCAGATGGTGTAAAAAGGTCAAGATTATTGATGTTAAGAGTTTTGGGCGTCAGTTAACTTTCCTTTGTGACCAAAACGTGAACCCTCGTCTGTGTCACAGATGGACCCTGACCTTAGATATTTGCTGCCTTTGTCCACCCAGGCTGACTTAGCTCCAGCTGAAACCCCTTCTTCACAGGGACCAGATGTCAAGGTTTGAATGATCCACTGGAAACTGGGCTCCACGACCGGACTATTTGAAGCCTGTTTGTTCTCTCGTTCAACGGTGGCTTTACTCCATCTTTCTCTGACTCAGGCTTTCTCCCTCCCTGACTCCCTCTTGTTTCCGGTCGTAACACTCTTTATTCCAGTATTTTCTAAATTTGGTTTCAGGACCTTCTGATTCCAACTGTCTGAGGCAACAGGACTGAGAAATCGACATGTTAAACAGGCATCCCAGGTGGCTGGGCTGGATTTGGGTGCACGCGAAGGTTCGAGAACCGCTGCTTTGGTCCCTCTTGGGACAAATGTTTGCAGCCAAAGGAGCAGCAGCGGGATCAGGTAACAAGTTGAGAAGCAGCGCTGGCCTAGGACGTTACCTGTGAATTTCTCCTGCAGGGCATAAATGGGCTCGCTG
>PVHY01005085.1:36003-73313 GCA_004024945.1 Uropsilus gracilis
GGAGCTGCCCAGACCGCCTGGCCCTCGCAGGGTGCGTCCTGTCAGCCAGCTTCTTTCTATTCTCGAAGCCACACTTCCCTGAGCCCACCCCGTGCCATCCACAGTCCGCTGGCCAGGCTGGTCATTTTAAGTGCCAGCGGCTCCGTGGGGCCCTCTGGGGCACTGTCCGTTGCAACGGAACTTACAGGCAGCGGCCCAAGGGAAAGGCGCGGTGGAGGCCGTTGCAAAGACTGGCAAAGAAGCCAGGGGTCTTCCCATACGTGTGCTTGCGGACCCACCCTTGGCCAGCTGGCTCGGGCACTAGACCTCAGGGAGCTGGGTTCCTGGGGCTGCGGGGGCTTCTTCACTCAGCAGCTGTCTCTGCTCCTTCGACCCTCCGCGCTGCCTACCAAGTGACTCTAGTGCCCTGACTGGTAGCCTTCAAGGCACCGAGGGGCATTCTGGGTTCGAGGACGTCCTGGATTATTCGCTCGCTAGCTCCCCAATGATTCTTTGAGCCTCCCAGGTTGGGCCTCTGTAGTCTGGCTTTAAAATAAGTGCTATTTATTCTTGGAAGATTGTTTTATTGCTCAACCCATGAATGCATCTTTGTTGCAAAACAGTCTGCAACTGCAAGTCTAAACACTCCATCTTTTGAGACACCCTGACCCTCTCAACCAACATCTGCTTCTTGACACACCAGGGGAGCCAGGGTCTCCTCCGTGGTGTGCACACATGCAGGAACTGAGGGAAGAACTTACCGATGGAGAAGAGGAAGGGGTCGAAGCCCACATGCCCTCCAGCAGGAATCTGGCTGAGGAGCCAGGTGACAATGGGAGAGGTGCCAACTGAGAAAGACAGCAATGAACATAGCGGTCACCTCCAGTCCCAGGCCCTCCCTCAGACTGCTGGCTCTGATAGGCCTGTCACAGATGTCCTTTATATCCACTTCACGGGTTTGTTGTTGTTGTTGTTGTTGGGTTTTTTTTGAGACTAGGTCTCGCTATGTTGCCCGGGGAACTGCAGACTCATGCTGCCCCGGACTCAAGCGATCCCCAGCCTTGCCTCCCAGGTAGCTGGGATTACAGGCACCCACCACCACGCCCAGCCTTGCCTCCCAGGTAGCTGGGATTACAGGCACCCACCACCACGCCCAGCCTTGCCTCCCAGGTAGCTGGGATTACAGGCACATACCACCACGCCCAGCTATTTTTTGAGACTAGGTCTCACTATGTTGCCCCAGGCGGGTCTTGAACCCGTGGACTCAAGAGATTCCCAGTCTCAGCCTCCCATCCTAGGCTGGGATTAAAGCCACGTGCCACTGTGGCCAGCTTCCGCTTCACATGTTAGGGAGGGCCTCAGATGGCCTGTGTTTCCCATGGGGGCCCAGCCTGGCCTTGCTGTACCTTCCTCACCCTAGTCCGGGTTCTTGGGCTTGGGGGGCAAAGCCATGTGGCCATTTTACCTTCCTTATGGAGCTCCCAGTTGCAGTCCATCTGCCGCTCAGCCTGCGTCCAGTAGCGACTGTCAGTCCAGAGAGCTGCTTTCTCCATGGCCACCACCACGGTTCCTGCACCAGAACAGGGACGCTTGCAGGTGAGGGTGCAGCCAAGGGACATGGCTTTGCTTGTGCCTATGCAACCCGTGCTGGCTCCGAGCGTGACACCAGCGGCTTCTGTCTGTCCTCCACCCGAAGGACGCGATGCAGGGATATTTGGGGGAAGCCAGTTGGAAGGGTGGCCTGCTCAGGCCTCTGCTTCATGAGCTGGGCCTCTCCAGAGGGGCTGTTGGCACCTTTAGCAGAAGTGGGGTCTGCGTCGCTGCACGTCAACGTGGTCGTGCGTGTCCAGACTCAGTGGCTGGAGGGGACGCTAAGCAGGGGCTCAGCTGAGGACACGCGAGGAAGCCAGAGCAGGGACTCTGGCAAAGAGAAGGGCCCGTGGCGAGCAAGACGAGGCAGCTTGCTGCGCAGGGGAGGGATGCTTCACGGACCAGCCAGGGGAGCTTGTCTTTCATTCAAGGGGCCAGGATTAGGATGAGAGGGTCCTTCTGTGCCCCGGATCCCATACAGGGCCTCTGTGTCATGCATCATTTGACCTTGTGAGGGGACCCTGTCTGTAAAAGGACAAAGTCACACTTGGTTTCCCAGTGAGCCATTGTGTGAAGGGCAGAGCAGGCCCCTAGTAGCCAGCTGTGGAAATAGGCCTGTCCCAGCAGCTGAGCCCTGGGCGGCTGAGTGGGGCCTGGCTGTGGTGGAGGCAGCATGGGAAGCTGGAAGGGCATCTGCCTCATGCAGAAGTGTGGCTGGTGGCCTGGGAGATGTGTGCCCTGAGGAGCCTGACGGGGCACCTGCCTTGGTGAGCGTTTTTGGAGTGTTTGAAGGGCAGCAGAGACAGAGCAGCAGGATCTCTGAACACTACGTCCTAGGGTCTTGGCTGCTGAGAACCAGGCACACCAGGGCCTCTGTGACTGCCTCTCGAACTACGAACAGAAGCAATGAAGGCAGGATGATGGCTGTTACCTGCAGACCCCGTGAAGCCTGTCATCCACGCGAGCCTCTTATCATGATCGCCGATGTACTCACTCTAGAAAACCAACACCACCATCATTAATATTCTTCACGGAGTCAGATCGCGTACAGAAGGTCCCCTACCACACCCCAGCTCTTCCTGTCTGGTCACATTCACCCAGTTCTACTAGCCCATGCGTGCTGGGTGCCTCTTCCAGGAAAACTCTGGAATTCCCCCAACTCAAGAGCCTCCTTTCTTTTGAACAACTGTATTTCTTGGCATCTAAACCCCACACTCTAGCACTGCACTGTTTTGCAAAGGAGTCTTGTCTCTTTAGACAGAAGAGACAAATTTGGAGCAGAACTTTTGGTTCTTCTGGCCTCTCCCCTCCAGCTGCCAGCTGCCCGCCCCCCTCTCCCCCCCACCCCCGGTCTAGCCCAGTACACAGGATACATCAGAGCTTCTGCAGAGGGTTTTACACATGACTGTATTTTGAGCTTCAGAATCCTTAGAGACAGACCTTATTTTCGCACCTTGCAGAGGAGAAAACTGAGTCTCAGAGTTCAGACATTTGCCTAAAGATCTTAGAAACTTTTCCCAGCAGGTGGGAAAATGTCTTCTATTCTAACCAGTCTGGTGCTGGGAAGGTAGATGAGGTGGTGGTGGAATGGGTGGTGGGAGGGGATGGGAGGATGGCAGGGGGCTGCTCTGGGAAAATCAGGTCTTGTTCAGACCATTTTGTTTTCCATCTGCCCCCCTCACCCACCTACATCCCAGACTCGTGTAGCCCCGGACTCTGGGTCATTTCAACACTCTACCCTCCAGCATTTATGGACGGACTGGGCCAGAAGGATGCTTCAAGTCCTTCCTATCCAATTCCCAGTCCATTTTCTAACCTCTGAAGGCAGGGTGCCCCAAACATTCGTTCTGGCCCTGCCACCTAGACATTGATCAAAATAGACCCTGAAGTTGTTTACGGTCTCTGCTTCAGGTCGAGCTTTGGCAACATCATCTCTTGTATGTAGAACAGGTTCTTCCTGTTGCCTTCAATCTCTCATGTCCAAGCTCTCCACTTCCTTCCCTTGCTTGACAAGTCTTCTCTCCACCTCCATCTTCTGAGTCTTAACCGCCTCCTGTTTGCTGCCTGTTGCCAGAGGCCAGCCCGGGGAGGCAGAGGGCAAGTGTGGGGGTGGTGCTCACCATGTGGGCATCCGTCTCGGGGATGATGTAGGCGGAGAGATTCCGCCTCTGCATCTGCTGGCGGAGGGCTGCGAGCTGCACTGTGGTGTTGACCGCAGTCGCTGGAAGGTACTGATGCATGACAGAAAGACACCAAGACACACACATAGACACAAGCTGCTTAGAGAAAATGCCACCTGGACCCCCAGCCTCCAGAGGAGCCACTATCCCATCCTCAGATCCTCAGGCAGACGTTGCGGGTGGCAAGGCGGGAGGTGGGGGGTGGAGAGCTAGGAGGAAGAGGCAATGCTGATGTTCAGGGTGAGTCTAGATGTCTGGGTTGAGGGGAGATGGAGATGTTGAGGAGCTTGGAGAGGGACTCTTGTGACAGTAATGGGACCTGCATCTGCGGTAGGCATGGCGGGGAACCGTAAGGGTCTGGACATGGACACTAGGTCAGGCCACGGGGACCTATTTCTCTTTGCTACCTTGGGGCAGAGTTGCCAGATTTAGCAAAAGAAAATACAGGATGCCCGCCCAGTCACATTTGCATGTTAGCTAAACAACGCAGGATGTCGTAGCAAGAGGCATGTCCCTGCACTGTCCAGGCACACTGACTTTGCAGCGTCGTCCTTCATCTCCCGTTCAGACGCAGAGCCTCCTGTTTGCATCCAGCAGCCCTCCCCCGGGGACACTTCCAAGTGTCCGCTCACCGGTCCCCCAAGGTAAAGGAGAGAGAGCGAGTCCCCCAGCAGCTTGGGCCATGGTTCACAAAGATTGTCTCCAGGCCAGCCTTTTCTTTGAGGGCTGCTGTAGCTTAAAAATAAGAAGTGTCCGCTTTCTGTTTTGTCTTGCCCGTAGTCAAGCAGGGAGCCATGCTTGCTTTCATAGGAAAGAAGCGGGGTCTGCCCTCCACCCAGCGGAGCAGCAGTTAGCAGTGCCAGCCCATGTGCCCCATTTGTCCTGGGGCTCCAGTGAGCCGCCCGCCAGCCCAGCAGCTCTTGCCTTCTGACGGGTTGTCCCTCTCTGCTGGGAGACAGAATCACCCTGGTCTCCCGCCAGGAAACCGACTGACTGGCCGGCTCCAGTGTGCTGCGCCTGCTCCTCTCTGCACATGCAGGTCGTCCCCCCCTCCCCCACGCTCCTAGCCCCATCTCCCTGCTTGCCCCCTGCCCCATCTTGTCACGGTTCCTCCAATGTTTGTTTTCGCTCCTCCCATCCTCCTCACCGCTGCTTTAACTGCACTCAAAGGCTAGCTGGGGGACTTCAGCCCTCCTACCCACCCCTCCTCCCTCTCTGCCAGGCCGGAAGTAGGTAGCATACTGTGCTAAGGGGGGGGGGTTGGGGCGGATGTCAGACACCTGAGAATGTGCTGCTCTGCCCCAAGGATGTTAATCAGAAACAGGGGCCCCAGAGCCCGGAAAGGGGAGGAAGGCTGGTAGAGGAAGGGCTAGCCCAAGCCCATGGGGTACAGGAGGTGGGGGGGAAGGGTAGATGGTGGGCGCTGTGTGGCAGGGCAGAGCCCGGGCCTCACCGGGGGACTGGTGGAACAGTTCCTCACATCATCGGCTCCAAGGTCTCCTGGCTGTGGGTGGCCCCAGGCACAAGCTAGTAGTGGGGAGAAAAGTCCAGGGTCACTGAGAGACCAGGTAGTTCCTGGTTGGTGCAAGGCTGCTGCCCCAACTCCCCGCACCGCATCCCCACAGGGCCTCCATCTTTTGAAGCCTGCAATACTGTCCAACTGTACTTGAGGATAAAAATAATCACATTTCATAGGAAATCAGGCTGAATTGGATGGCACCCCGGGTCACAATCAAAGAAACCGGTTCCATCGACAAGTGATTGCCACTTTTGGATGGGTTTTAGTGCTCATTAAATCAATTTTTTCCTTCTAATCTAATTGGGTCTTTTCAGGGTCTACCGAACTGGAAAGTTGTGTGTAAATTAAATTTTTGTAATCGAATTTTCTTCGAAATGCTCTAGAGAGTCTCACTAAATAATCACCCCCACCTTTGTTTTACCCTTCTATAAATCTAATTATATATATATCAGTTTTACTTAAATTCAAGACCCACTCGTACCATTTCTTACAACCCAAAGCCCTGGCTGTCATGCCAGCCCAACACCGTCGCCTGGTGGGGAAAGGTAGAATAACATTCACAGAGCTCCTACTGTGTGCCAGACGCTAAGGTCGGAATTGCTCTGTTGTTTCTTGTCGGACACTTCCGACCCTCCTGTGAGGTGGGTCTTACGTCTCCCTCCTACAGAGGGGAAGCCGAGGCCCCGGGAGGCTTGCTAGCAGGGGCTGAGCCCAGGCCGCCTGAGAGTCAGCTGCGGAAGGGGGGGACTCAGAAGAGGTAAACAGAGCAAAAACTTGGTTTCTAGTTTGAGCTCGGCCCAGACTGGGTGTGACCCCAGGAAAGCCACCCCAGATTCACTGAACAAAGATTTCCTGAGCGTCTGCTGCGTGTTAGGCTCTAGACGAGGGCCTGAAGCCTTCAAGCCCTCCTACCCCGCAAGTCCACGAGTCTTTGACAGCCTTCCCGCCAACCTTCGGCTTGCAATGCTGGGCCCCTATGCAGGGCCCATCCCTGCATAGATGAGCAGACCTGAAAACAGGATGAAGCTAAGCTTTCACCTTTTCACCTTCAGATGGAAGGGGGGTGGCTGGGACCTACATCATAAAGGCCCTGTCCAACTGTCTCGGTCTAGAAACTGAGTTGATAAGAAACCCCCACTTCTACAGGAGCAGATCTGTGACATGATGGCGAGGCTGGAGCTGACATAAGGAGCAGGACAAGCTCAGCTACATCTCTCTGGACACTTGGTCTGTTTCTGCCCGAGTCCAGGGTTAGGGCTCCTGTGGGCAGGTTCTGAAGCTGCATCACTCTGTGGCCCCTGGCTCTAGGCCTGGCCGTGGGGGCGGGGGTTGCTCAGGAAAAGGGTCCTGAACACATGAAAGAGGTCCTGCTGACAGAGCAAAGGGAAGGGAAGCCTCCTTAAGCACCTCTGCTCGGGTGGATGGGGAGGGTGCTGAGGCTGGGCTCCTGGTTGTGACCAAAGAGGACAGACAGGCTACTTCAGGGATGACTAAGCCTAACGTTGAATTAAGCTCCTCCGAGTCCTCCTCGCAACTAAACCTTGACTTTGACCTTCTACGTCTTTCCTATCCTTGCCAGACCTGTAGCACCAAGTCTTAGCCAGAACCTGCTAAGTTCATTTGGAGAGAATCTCCCACCCCAATATCCGGTCACGCTTGATATGTGATCCACTTCCTGCAGCCTCCATGTCAGATCAGCCTGGCCTGCCTTCACCAAGAAGACTACTAAGTCGCTTGAGACATAGCCCCCCTGGGCTTGAGAGCACCTCAGTAATGGCCTACCCACCCACCCCTCACTCTGCTCGCTGGCTGGCCGCCTTCAGCTGAGCTGCCAGCGGGACCTGCGCCCTCCCCTATGGCAATGCCTTACTGGAATTGTCCCGAAGAAAGGCTTCCCGTCCCTTTTCACTTGTGCCGTTCATTTTTCCTCTAACAGCTGGGAATGAAAAGGTACCAGTCTTGACTGACTTTTAAGGGCCCAGAAGATTGGCCCTGGGGTGGCTCTTCCTTAAGACAGAGAGGGGGAGCAAAGAGAAAGAGACACCTAGCTCCCACCCCTTTCGGAGCCCAGAAGGGAGGTCAGAGCTGCTTTACAGCGGGACCTGCCTTCCAGCATGGGAGGGGCAGGCCGGGATGCACATACCACAGAGGAGGATAAGCCAGGGACAGCTGCCCCAGTGAGCCCAGGCCATGGGGTGTCCAGATGCCGGTGCTGGGTAGCTGGAGGGATGGGGGAGAATGGGAAGGGCTCTCTCCCTTGGCCTCTTCCTCCACGCCTTTCCCGGGCAGGAGCAGCCAGGGATGGGGCTGGCGATGGGGAGGAGCTGTCTAACTGGTAGATGGAGAGTGGCTTCTGCTTTTGTATGTGAGGGCCCCCCCCACTCCCCCCGCCCCCCCCTCTCCCCCGCCCAGAAATAGGGTGTGAGGCTGCCCAGGGCAGAGTCCAAGAGCCTGGCAGAGTTCAAAGATCTCCAAGACAGAGGAGCAGCGGCTGGTCTCAATCAGCATCCTGCTCCCAGCCCCCTCTTCTGCAGCCGTCCCCAGCCATTCCCGAAGACTGTCCCCCTCCCTCCAGCAAGCTGTTTCCCATTAGCTCCCTCACTTGGGGCTCTGGTTACAGCCCTGCTTCTACTTTGAGATGAATGATTCCCCTTCTCCTCCTCAGAACCAGATCATTTCCCTCTCTCTCCCTTCTCTCTCCCTAAGAACCCCCACTGCACCCCTTAGGGAAGTTGGCGATAGCTGAACAGTTACTTTCTCCCCTCAGAACTCACCCTGTGAAAGTGCCACCAGGCCTCCTCTTGGGACTGCATAGTCCTGGCCAGTGCACATTTTCCAGTCAGGGAGACCTCAGCTGGAAGCACACTCACCTCAAGAGCATGGTAGGCCTGAAGGCCTATTTGGAGAGTCCGTAGATACGACTTGAAAGGAAAAAAAGGCCTGGAAAAGGGAGCTTGGGGGCCCCAGAAGTTAAGTTCGGAAAGCTGGACGTGCCCTTTCAGCCACACTGCTAGATTTGCCTGTCGCCCAGTCACTCCTAACCTACTTACTGTGGGGAAGGGGGAAGCAGGCCCGCTTCCCTGCCATGCCCGCCTGCATCGAGGGCAGCTCTGCAGAGAGCCAAAGCTGGTCCCAGTAAGTGCCTTCCAGAACCAGAGGCTGTTAGTCCGGAGAGAAAAGCTTCCAGGAGACCCTCAAGAGACAGGTGCTCACCTAGCCTGGAAGGCCCCAGAGGCAAACCACTCAGGGCCTTGATCTTGTTTTTAAGTATTTATGTTCTACCGACACTTCAAGTGGAAGGCAGCTTTCAAATAATCCACCCAAATACAATAAAGAAGCTCGTTTGAAAGAGGAAGAAAGACTTCCCAGGATCCCTGAGACAGGGGAGTCTGAACGGGTGAGAAGGTATGGTGGGTTTCACTTCCAGGAATTAGAGAGAAAAACCAATGTTGTATGAAA
The DNA here is from genome assembly GCA_004024945.1 of Uropsilus gracilis. NCBI lineage: Eukaryota > Metazoa > Chordata > Mammalia > Eulipotyphla > Talpidae > Uropsilus > Uropsilus gracilis. The sequence goes on from PVHY01005085.1 coordinate 44,731, forward strand.
ATTAAAAAATAATAAAATAAAATGTAAAACTTAATAACAAAAACGAAAAGAAAAACCAGGCGCAAGGTCAAGTAAGGGTGGCTCTGTGACTGCCCCTGCTCCTGCTGCCTAGTCCCTGCCCTCTCTCTCCTACCGCGGGTTCCAGCCCTGGGAATAAAATTATTCTTAGAGATCAGAGGTCAGGGCCCACGCCATTGAAAGGCCCCTCCCTGCCCTGTGTGAAGTTTCCGCCCTTGCGGTGGGGCGAGGACCCACCTCGCCTGCTTCCGCCCGTGAGCCGTGGGCCAGGCTGCCTGTGCCTCACGCAGCCATCTCGCCCACTCTCTGTGTGGTCTGGGCCAGGTGCATTCACCAATCCAAGGCGCCAGTTTCCTCAGCGGCCTGTGAAATGGGAGTCACTTCAGCGCTAACTTCCTCAGGGCCTGCTGGGTATAGAACGAGCTCCGGTTTGTGAAGTTCTCAGAACAGGCCTGACTTAAGGAGTCAATGCTGTGCGTCTGTCAGGTGGAAGCCAAGCTGGAATGAATGGTCTCATCTGCCCTTGTCCCCTCTGCCCGGCATCCGCCGCTGCCGAGTGAGTGTCACAGCAGAGATCAGCTGTGCCGAAGCGCTGACCTTGGAAGCAATAAACCCAGCAGGCATCTCTCCCCATGTCCAGACTCTGCCCAGGATGGCCTTGGAGACTACGACAGCCCTCCGCCCCTGTCCCCAGGGTCCCTGTCTTGCCTTGCCTTTCAGCTCCTCCCTTATCTTCCTTATCTGGAAATCAGTGTCTTTACTCATCAATCTGAGGAACTTGAACCCAAGTTGGCAACAGGCCTGAAGTGGAAAGAAATGATTCAGGGCAGGGAGGGGGAACGGCCAGGCGGTCCGCTTGGCTTGCTTACTTTGGTGCAAGAGTGGAAACCTTAAGATCAAATCTGAAATCGAAGAGGTTGTTCCTCAGGCTCCCTTCTGTTCGGGTCTTTTTTTTTTTTAAATACCCTGATCCCACCCCAAGCTGTCACCTCCTTTCTGAGCTGTGTCTGCCTTCTCTGGGCACCAATGGTTTGCCTAATTTCCACTTCATGTGTGAGGGAGAAGGGGCATGGAAAGCGGCCAGCAGGCTGGGAGCTCCAGCGCCAGGGCCAGGAGGAGTTGTGCCATGGACCCTTCTGGAAAATGGAACTCCGCAGAAGGACTGAGAAGTGAGGTGAAAGCCAGCAGGTCAGAGGGGCAGAGTGCAACTTGGAGGCCCTGGTGAGGAACAGCAGTACGAATGCTGGTGGCGAGAGGCACCAAGAACTGGCACTAAGAGTGGTGGGCATGGGAAGGGTCTGCGGCCAGGGGTCAGGTTGGCAGCAGCAACAATGGCCTCCTGAAAGCATCTGGGCAGGCAGCGCCCGGGAGGAGACTCAAGGAGACTCAGCGCTGTGGAACAGCCCCTGGGGCCGCCCTAGATCCTGAGGACGGAGACGGAAGGGGCCTGAGCTTGCAGGTGGGGCCGGGACGTTGACTCTGTGGATGTGAGTGTGGAGGCTGAGAGACTGGACACCTTAGCCACATGGGCATGACATGTGGTCACGTCTCCAAAGTCTTTCCCCACCTTCCGTCAGGGTGCTCCGCCATGCTGGGAGGCAGGTGAGGCCCTCATCTGCAGAAGAGAAGGCGGGGCTGGAGAATGTGACTCAAACATGCCTCTGGCTGGTTGCAGAGCCTGTGCTCCCCTCATGGGCCTCCCCATCTTTCTCCATGACTCTCACTGTCCCCAGGATGGGAGTCAATCTTTTCAGCCCGCAAGTCCAGACTTTTCTCTGTGGTGTGACCCATCACCCAGCTTGGCCTGGCCATATTCTTTCCGCCCATCAGAGTCTGCTCAGAAGTCACCATGTGTACCACTCCCTGGCCTCTGCCCCAAAGCCATTCCTCCACTGTGGGGATGCCCGTAGCATTTTGCTTGAGCCTCTGTTTAAAAACCTTTACATTTACCCTTTGCTTTCCTGCCCGCGCCACACCAGGCACCCACCCTGACGACAGGCGCTTGCTTTGTAAGTTGCCAGATATGCCAAGGTGTCCAGTGACAGCCCAGTAAAGAGTGAGCTCAACATAAATTTGAGGAATGGGCATGAAACCCCAATCACATGTGCTCCAGTCTGGTCCGGAGGGGATACCCTTGATGGGCACAATTGTGTGACTCTCAGAAGGCAGCTGTGGTGCGGTGGGGTGCCCCCTTCCATCACACCTGCCCTGCTTTGACAAAAAACCAGCCCTGCCCGGTGTGGTGTATGTGTACTTATGTGGGGGGTGATCACCACAGAGGGGGCAAGCATCTTCCATGGCAGATGGCTTTTGTTGCCATGTGATGCAGGACCTCTGCCCTCAGCCCCACCAGGCCACAGTAAGGGGGTGGGTGTCTTCCTTTCAGGGAGAGGGTTGGGTTTCCCTTTGCTGCCACTGGTGGATGCAGTGGGTAATTTCTTTCCTGGAGCTCCCTGCTGCCTCTGGCTCCTCTTCCTCATCAAGTAAGTATTTGACTGTGGTCCTGGAACTTTGTCAGCGAGGCCCAGTAGGCCTGGTTGGAGTCCTGTGGGAACCAGTGAGCTCGCTGTGCTTCCGTGGGCACAGACTGTCTTATCCTGAGCCCCAGCTGAGTCCTTAGCAGCCAGTCACGTCACATGCCTATGCTGTCACCTCAGAGGGGGCTTCTAAAGCTGTGTGGCTAGAGCACTGCTGTCACTCACCAAAGTCCCAGCTGATTCCTACTCACGCCTCCAGGCCTTCTTGGAGGGCCTCTCCCAACCATTCATCCTCTTTTGGTGGCCAGATTGCTTTACTTTACCATTTCTGGGCCTCGCTCCTCACCATCTCCACTCCAACCACAATGCCCTTCTCTCAGTTCCTCTTACCAGGCTGCCTCTAACCAGACCACGTTGGCCCGTCCACGTTGGCCCGTTATTTTTCTTCCGTGTGGAATGTCCTTCCTTCCTCCCTGCCCTGTGAACTCCTTCAAGTCCCACCTCAAGCGTCACTTTGCGTGAGAAGCTTTCCCGGAAGCCCAGGCTAGGCCCAGCCCTTTCAAGTAGTTCTTTGACCGCCTTTGACACAGTTCTCAACACTTCCCCAGTTCCCCAGTCATGGGGCGGGGTGGGGGGGGCAACGAGCTCTGGGCTGCTCCTCCCTTACATGTCTGCTGGGTGCCTTTAGCCTCCAATCAATGATCTACCTCATGTCCGAGCTCTTTCAGTTCAAAGCCCCTTAGTTTCCAGCCCTTTCTTTCCCACTCCTCCCCAGTCTCCCTAACAAAAAACAACATCTTGGTCTTCCGTACTGCGTGAGATTTAGACCCACTGATGTTCTGAACTCCAGCCTCCCATTGTTTAACTATATCCTCCCATCCTTCTGGTGATTGCCTCTCTCCTTCAATCTGCTCGCACCTGCGTTTTGACCTCACTTCCTGTTACCTACCATATACTCTCTCTCCTTGTCTATGCCTCACTTCCCCTCGCTATTAGATCCAAACTATGTAACCCATCACACAACCTCCTTTTCTCTAGTACACTTAACTCTCCTGTCTCTTCAGCCCTGCTCTACGTCCATCTAACCAGTCTCCACTCTCAAGCCAGTTCTCACCCCAGGGCCATGGTACATGATGCTCTTACTAAACAGAACATAATGTCCTTTTTCCAGATATCAACCTGGCTCATTCCACTTCATTCAGACTGCTATTCAAATGCCATCTCTGCAGACAGGTTGTCCCTAATCTTATTTAAATAGCAGTACTATCCTTTATCTCCTTATTTGGCTTTATTCTTCAGAGCATTTATCTGACATTATATTATATCTCTATTTGTCTGTTTTTGTCCATCTCCTCCACTAGTGTGTGAACTCCATGAGAGCAGCGACTCTGTTTTGTTCACTTCTGCATTTCACAACCTTGAACATTGCCCAGCACTTAGCAGACACTCACAGACATTTGACGGGTGAATGAATGAACCACAGGACATTTGAACCATCTGTCTTCTCCGCTGGGGAAAATACTACAATTCTTTGGGTTGGAGTCACTCCAAAATCAAGACCTCTTAATGCTGCTTTGCAATCCTTTTACTTGTTCTTGAATGTCTTCCTTTTCTGTTGCCCTCATGGTGATTCTAGACCTTTGTCTTGCCCCAAGCCCCTACCTTGCTGGCATTGTATTCAAGCAATACTCAGGTTGTTCGGACTTTGCATTATTTCAAACAGATGTGCTGTATTTCAAACAGATGTGCTGATAATATTTGCACACATAGAAGGATTTCTCTAGGGTGCATATTATGGAGTAGAAACATGTACATTTTTCAAACCAACAAATTCTGCCAAATTGTCCTCCAAGAAAAGTTGTATCCATTCACACTCCTACCAACTGGGTATGAAAAGAACTGTTTCTACAACCTCAGTCCACACTGGATATTATCAGTGGATTAAAATTTTGTCAACTTGATGTGTGCAAATTAATTTTGTGTTTGTGTTTTGTGTTTACCTGGCTGCTGGTGAAGATTATGTGTGTTTTTATAAGTTTTATTTGTCTGTTATTTTTTCATGTTTGAGTATCTGTTTCTTTACTTAACCCCTCTTCTTATTTTGTTGTTTATCATATTGATTTAAAAAGGAGATATTTTGTATAGTTTGCATATTCCTCCTTTATGTTTGACATATTACAAATATCTACATGCCACAAATATTTTCTCCCTTTTTAACTTTGCTTTTTATTTTAGAGGCTTGATTTCTTATGTAATAAAATATCTATCAAGGTGTTATTTTATAATTTCTACGATTTGTGAGTTGCTTGAAAAGGAAATAGTAACCTATATTTTCTTCTAGAGTGACAGATTAATTTTGTACAAATGCATGTGTGTGCAGATCGATATCCATCTGGAATTCATGTTTGGATATTGAAGTTAGGGTAGGATAAGACATAACAATATCATGGTTGTTCCTCTTATTTGATCACTAGTTGTCCTGACATAATTCATGGACTAGCTTATATTTCCTCAGATTTGCAGTGCATTATTTAGTATATCCTATATTGACATATATACATGGGGCTGTACTAGACATTTGGTTTTGTTCCTTCATCTATTTGTTGCTGTGTCTCAGCTCTCTGTTTTAATTGCTCTAGTCTGTGTAGTGTTTTGATAGCTGCTAGTACAAGCATAGCTCCCCCCTCTCTCCTCCCCCCTTTCAAATAGTTCTTTGTCAGAATTGCATATTTTCTTTTCTAGGCCATCTCAAGATCGACTCCTCAGGTCTTAGGGATAAATCCGTATTATATGGATGTACCTGGAAGAAATCCTATTAGCAGAAACAAGTCAGAAAGAAAAAGACAGAAACCAAATGGTTTCACCAGTATACAGGACATAGGAACAAGCAAAAGGCCAGGAGGAAAAATCAAAACAAACTAACAACCAAACTAAAGTACACAACTGGGGTGGGGGGGGTGGGGGGGAGTGGCTTGGGAGGGGAGGTGGTGGGCGATCCCCAGGGAATACAAAGATGTGAAATATATATATATATAAAATATATAAATGAAATATTTACTAATATATGCAAAAAAGAGAAAAATCCATGTTATAATTCAAATTGAGATTGCATTAAATTTATGGCTTCCTCTGGGGAGATTATTTTTATGACTAAATTTGTAACCCTAAAGTTATATGGACATGTAAATGGCCAGCAAATTTAACAAGACTGAGTCTGGTTTCCAGCTTTACTGAGGTATAATTAGCAAATGGAATCATGAGATGATGAGTCACGTGAGGGGCGTCTGAGGTGGGCATGTTGGCCTTTCTGATGTCCAGGAAACCGAGTGGGGAACTGGGCTTGTGGGGGTGGCATGTGGGGTTTCTTGCTGCTGTTTTGTCTCCTTTCTCTGCGCTTCTGGCCAAGGTGAGATGCACTGGGGCTGTGGATTCAGGTCCCAGTTGGCATACAGAGGCATCCCAGTACCTGGTTTCAGCAAGCTCAGGATGAAGCTGACCACACCGTGATGCATGATGGGGTTGCACTGCACCTAGTGCCCCTGAGGCACTGTCAACTGATTGCTGGTGGCTTAGAAGCTGAAGCCAGTCAAGGGGCACCTCCCTCTGGGTTGCCCAGATGCGCACCCCACCCTCTTCATGAACTGTAACCCCTTCTTCCATGTTGTCCTGGCCCTTGTCCCCATCCTGGAGATGGCTTAACACTGATTCATGGTACAAAGATAAAAGCTATGTGATTGTTGGTTGTCACGGTAACCAGCGAGTAAAGGATGGCACCCCAGACCAGGTTGCAGAAGTCCCCAGAATTGCCTAAGGCTTCAGCCACACAGGGCTCATCAGGGGAGACAACAGTCAGTTCACCGCAGACTGAGTGGTGCCCATCAGCCATGTGTACCAACGACCAAGACAAATGGCGATGCGGAGACCTGCACTAATGACGTGAAGCCTGGCCAGAGGCCCAGAGGATCTGGAGTCATTCCTGGACAGCTGGTCCTAGAAACGCTGGGGGGTTGGTAGCCCCATGGCTGACCTTGACAATGACTGGACCAACCCACAGAGCAATGAAGCTGGCATGCATCTGTTTTAGGGAGAGTGGTGGCGCTGGTCTCTGGATATTCCCACTGTATTGAAGAAGAAATGCAATTTTCAAGTGTAAGAGAATATCTCATAACCTGCATGGTAACCTGACACTCTCAGAAGTGACCTGTGCCTTGAGAGAGGGTAGAGCATCCCACGGCAGTCTCCACGTGGAGTCTGGAAACCCAGCCTGCCCAGTCTGACTGGCCTACGGTGTTCCTCACCATTGTGTGTTGCTATGATCTTTCAAATCAACACCCTTTCTGTTTGTTCAAGATTATGCCTACTAGAGTGTTTTTTTTTAGACTAGGTCTCATTATTTGCCCATGGAACCGCAGGCTCCCGTTGCCCGAGGTACCACGGACTCAAGCAGTCCCCAGCCTCAGCTTCCCAGGTAGCTGGGATGACAGGCGCGCATCACCATGCCCAGCTATTTTCTGGGACTAGGTCTCACTGTGTTGCCCCGAGGGGGACTCGAACCACAATCCCTAGCCCCCACCGCTTCATAGGCTGAAGCTTACAAGGCACGAGCCACCGTGCCCGGCCTACTAAACAGTTTTAACTGACAAAAAAAATTAAGGTTTTAAAGTCTATACCGTGACCATCTGGTGAGGCATATATATTATAGGAAATGGAGTCTTTTCATTCTGGAACATACTGTGTGTCTTTACTGATTCAGATATGCTGTGTCCTTTGGTCAAGTTCTAGCTTCATCCTCAACCTTGTTTTTAATGCCCTACCTCTCCAATACCAATGACCTTTGGGGTATTTTCCCAGTAAGAAGTGGGGTACTATGTCCCTTTGAGGTTGGGTGGGTTTTTGTGACTATTTGACCAACAGTATGTGGAGAAAGGAATGCCAAATGATTGCCAAGATCACATCAGAGGACACATGGCTCCTGTTTCACTTGTTGGGACACCCCTTTAAAATTTGAGGTGAAATTCACATGACACTAAAATAACCATTTTAAAGCAAACTATTCAGTGGCATTTAATATATTTGGAATGGTATATGATACAATTAGCACCTCTATTTCCAAAATATTTCTTTTTTTTTTTTTTTGAGACCAGGTCTTGCTATTTTTGCCCGTGGAACCGCAGGCTCTCGTTGCCCGGGGTACCACAGACTCAAGCAATCCCCAGCCTCAGCTTCCCAGGTAGCTGGGATTATAGGGGTGTGCCACCACGCCCAGCTATTTTTTTGGAACTAGGTCTCGCTACGGGCCCCAGGCGGGGCTCGAACCGCGATCTCTAGCCCTGGCCGCTTCATAGGCTGAAGCTTACAAGCACGAGCCACCGTGCCCGGCCTTTTTATTTCCAAAATATTTCTATCACTCCGAAATGAAACCCCACACTCATTAAATTGTGACAGCCATTCTTCCCTCTTCTTTGCCAACCCTGGCAACCACTATTATCCTCTCTCTGCAGATTTACTCATTCTAGGCATTCTATACAAACGGCATCATATATTATGTGACCTTTTGTCTGGCTTCTTTCACTTAGCATTCTGTCTTCCAAGTTCCTCCGAGTAGTACTGTGTAGCAATACTTCATTTTCTTAATGGCGGAATAATATCCATTGTATGGCTACACTACATTTGGTTTATCCATGTGGAATGTTTGAGAAGGGGACTTAGATGAGACTACGGTTGGCCCTAAGGGCTTCCTTTGCTTTGTTGGGGACAACTTCATACTCATAGACCATCCCTAGACCATCCCTAGTGTGCCATGGATATATTGGATCTGAATAAAGAAGACTATGCACGTTTGTGTTGATTGGGGTCGAGTGCAGGTGTTGGGAAAGATAGCCTGTTGTAATCCCGAGGATGGAGGGGCGGTGAGGATCTGATAAATTGATAGGTGCTCGGAAGTTGATGATCTGCCCGCCTGGATACAGCATATCTGGAGGTGGGCAGCAGAGGGCAGCAGAGGTTGACATGATTGCAATTCCCTGGGTTGGGAGGGGGAGGGGGAGGCAGCAAAGAGGAACTTCAAAGAAGAACTGGGGGTCCTAATTGCCACTGAAGACTGGGCTGAGGATACTGTTCAAAGAAAAGAAATGTTCTTGGGCTCTCAGGGTTTGGATGAAGACGAGCGAGGAAGGAGGCTTGGAAGGGGTGGAAGGAGTTAGAATTCAGAGATGGGAGTTGAGTGAGTTGCAATGTTTGCAGAGTACAGTATGGAAAATGCATCCCTCCTCATCTCATATCTGTTTGGACCTTCTCTCTTTTCTTGGCATCTCAATGATTCTTCTAAAGGCAGAATAATCAGTTATTACGAAGGCAGAATGATCAATTATTGGAGCCCTAGAGAGTGGAGATACCCTAATGTGTAATAGATGATAAGTGTATAGTATAGGCAGGGATCATAGCCCTAAGGTATGAAAGAAATCGTCAGACCAGAGAAGGAAAACTACTTGCTTAACTTCATATCGTTAGAATTCAAAGAATAAGTCAACACTGATTGAGATCTGACAGGAGCTACTGAACATAGTACTTACAGTCCCTCCCTTACTCCTCACGGGAACATTCTGGAGGATGTGCTATCACATTTTAAAGATGAGGAAACTGACCCCCCAGAAACTCTGAGTCACTTGCCCAAGGTGCAGCCAGATGACCTGACTCCAGGCCCGGTGCTACCAACCAGCACACTCCTCCTCATGTGTGGCAAGGATCAGGTCTTCAGTCTCCCAAGTGAGGGTGGTTTAAAACCTTACCTGTGTTGTCCTAGATGGATTTCCAGTTTTATTAAGTCATATCCTGGTTTCAAATGAAGTATAATAGAAAGGAAGTTAGCAACTTTAAGTGGGTTGTCAGTTGATTTTGTGTGTGTATGAGGTCATTAACTGATATTAACAAAAAAAATCTCCTTTCATCCATCATTTGCCTGCTGTATGATGTCGCTCATGTGACTGCACTTTCTGGAGTGAGTGGAGTTGACATGCTTCCTACAGAGCATTACTGCTGACACGGGCTCTGCTTTACATGATTTCTTTCCCAGGCTGCCCTGGCGTACCTATGGGCAACCTCTGTACCCCAGACTATTAGTGTAGGCACAGGGACAGTGGAAAAGTCAGTTGAAGCAAAGAAATTTTTGGACATTCTCCATTTTGTTTTCCTTGTTGTTCATCAAGCAGCCATTTATATTCTCCATTGTCTGTTTCCACGGAAGCAGGCATGAACACATTCATTCATTAATTCAATAGATGTTTAGCACCTACTGTATACCAAGCACTATACTAGATCCTGGGGTTTATGATGACAAAGGCATGCACCCTGACCTCATGGAATTTTGAGTCTGGAAGGGAAATCTGTCGATTGCAAATCATTGTCACTCAGGTGCCCTGAGCTGGAATTGGGAGTCTTCCATCTCTTCCCTTCCCACTGCTTTAGCTTAAGCTCTCACCATCTGTCTCTTCCTTGGGTCACTGCAGCTGGTCTGCCAGGCTCTGTCTCCTCCCAACCCCCACCCCTACCCACGCATAGCAGATAGCAACAAGCAGACTCCACCTTTGAAAACATCCCTTTCAAGATGTCACATCCTTCCCCTGCTCAACCTGCTCAAAATCCTTCAGTGACTCCCTATTTCCTTTCAAGTGAGGTACAAATTCCTTCACCATCTGGCCTGAGCTGGGCAATTCCATGAGCTGATCTTGCCCTATGCTCCCCTTGCTATCCCATTTTCTACCTTTCCTTCTGTTCCAGTGAGAGGTTTCTTAACACGGCCCCAAACACGGCCTTCTCAGTCTCTGCTCCACTTCCATTTCCTCAAACCCTACCTGATTTCAGAAGATCCAAGGGATTGCCACTCCTGCAGACAACTTTCCCTAAACAGCCCCTCCCTGCCTCCGGTCTTTCTCTGCTCTCCCTTCTCTGTGATCCTGGGCTCCCATCCCAGCTGATGTGAGGGTCAAGTGAGACTCCACCATGGCAAATTCTTTGTATTACATAATGTGAGGCTGTCTTTTGGCTACCACCTATTGACCATGTGTTGTCTGCTAGACAGACAGCAGGGTTCAGAGTTTACAGGTGTCATCTCTTTGAATCTTCGTTGCCCTCCATGAACTAGAGACTATTACATCGCTCAGATGAGGAAACCGAAGCACAGAGAAGTTAGTTGTCTGCTGCATCACCACGTATATGGACCAGCTCCTCTGGGGAGCCTGTTATCCTTCAGTCTTCCGGGTCCTGACTCTCTCTATGTTATCATTATTTTAGAGTTACACGCAAGCTCAAAGACTTACTTTGGCGTAAGTCATTAGAACCGTGCACACGTGGTGTAAGTCATTAGAACCATCCACACAGTGTCGGAGAGAGATGGGCCCTGGGGTGGGTGCGTATTGTTGCACCCTGCTTTCTGGAAGGCCTTGAGGGAAAGGCGATCCAAGTCAGAAGCCAAAGATCAGTTCCTCCTGTGAAATAAAACGGCACAGAACCCCTGCCAGGTTCTCTAGCAAAATGCCAAACTGTGGCATAGACTCTGTTTCCTTCCACCGTTTTATTTTTATTAAGGGACCATCAGGTGGTAACAGATGATTCATGCTTTACTTATCTTCTTGTTTATTTCCCTTCCTCGACCTTCGGATTTTTTTTTTACCCTTAATGTTTGTTCCGGGTTTTGACAAAACTCCAAGGCACTTGACTTGTGTTGGTAACTTTCCCCCCCCTGCTGTCTTCTTAGAAAAAAAAAAAAGAAAGAAAGGAAGTGACAGTATTCCAAAACCATCTTTTACTCCATTAGTGGATAGATTGCACCTGCTAATTCTAAGGTCACTCTTTGATTGTTTCCTTTTACAGTAAAGCCTCATTAGAAGACAACCCAAAAATGTCAAGTGGGGGTGGCTTGGGTCCTACCTGGCCATACTTTGCCCATTCTTGGCAGAAGGAATGGTCTGAATAAATGGATTCTGTGCGTTGGGTCTCCATACTTCAGGTAGCGAATTTTGTCACTCCTTTGGCAGCACCATTTGCATACACATGATTGATGCTGGGCATTCTTTTCCTTTCATTAAGGCAAGTTTCCCAAGACCTTGATTAGGCTACAATTTGTTAGCCTGCTTGGAAGTACTGTGACTTATTCAGAGCAATAAAGCTTCATTTCTCTGCAATACAAATGGCCCACTAATTTGAAGGGCTACCTCCAATTAGTTTGAGTAAGTGAGGTTGGACTGTATTCAATAGCAATTTATTGATTTCTTTCACCATCCAAATCACTCTCCCCAGGCAAGGATTCTTTTTAACAGCTCTGGCACTCCCGAAGGACTGGCCCAATGGCACCCCCTCAGAGATAAAGATGTGTTATCCGTTCACCTGTGTAAAGAAAGACCCCATGATGCTGATATACCTACATGCTTGTAGTCTTGTCTTTTGTGGGTAAAATATGGGCCAAAGTTCTTGGCTGGGATGGAGATTCGTTTTATGTGATGCTGGCTTTACCGCTCTAGGTTTGAGTCAGCTCATTCGGCAGTTGTGTCATCAGCCTTAGAACGAGAATAAGGGCAGCTAGTGGCCAGGGTTAAGGCTTGACCATTGGATGAAGAAGTCTAAGTGAAGGGATCTTCCTTTGCTACTCTTGACTGCTTATCACCAGCCTGATGCTCTACCCCCACTGAGTTTAAGACACTAGTAACAACCAGGGACACTGGAATTATGGGACAAAGACATTTAGGAAGGTGGAGGAAACATATTGCATCATCTATATGCGTTGTCCTGTGATTTCTGTAAGGAAGGCAAGGAGGCTCATGTCCAGTCCCCGGCATAGCCAGGAATTCTTGAATTCCAAATCAATATTTGAAATGGGCACCTTTCCTTTCTGAGAACTTCTCTCCTGGAGCCTGTCACAGCGTGCTGCTGGAGTGAGTTTCCGTCAGTTTTCTGTCTCTTCTCTGCCTAGACTGAGGGTTGAGAGGAAAAGAGTTGGGTGGATCACTTAAACCATGTTTGAGTTACCGAGTGACAATAGAATTCCTGCTTAGAATGCTAGGGAAATGGGTTTCTCTGATCTCCTGGGAGGAATTGTAATCACCAAGTTTTGAAAAGCCTAGGGAATCTGTAACTGAAGGCTGCCTTTCATTCGGAACAGGAAGAGACAGACACGGAGGGTGAGACTGATAAGTGCAAGGGCGTGAAGCGCCACTTCCCCTGCAGGATGCTGGAGTGGGCTTGGAGAAAAGGGGTGTGGTGGCAAAGGAGGAAACCACCCTCCTTGACCCGAATGCTCACAACTGCCCTATTGAGGTCATTACCGCCATTACCCGCAATGTATATATCAGGAAACTGAGGCACAGAGAGAAGCAGAGGGTCACATGGCTAGTGAGTTGCAGAGCTGCAGCTTGACTTGAACCCAAGACTGTCTGACTCGGTACGGCAGAAGATCAAGTCCACCTGGAATAGCAGGGGTATGGCATGCTAACGCGTGCCCCGAGGCACACCCTGAGGTGGCCTCAGTGCCAAGAGGTAGCACTTCTTTAAGGGCAGACACCAGCATCCAACAGTCTCTGTCAATAGTCTCTTTAAGCACTAGATCCACTGCTCTTGACTGCGTGAGGTGGGACAATTACTTGCCCCCATGTGCCTCAATTTCCTCACCTCTGAAACAGGGTATAGATGTAGTGACGGTGCCCACTGATAGGGTTGTTGTGAGAATTGAAAGAACCAACGCAGGACTGTATGCAGACCACACTGGTCACTCAGTGCAGGTTGTCTAGTTCTTGAACCCCAGTGCAGCAGGGAAGTGCAAAATCTACAGGTGACTGGGAGGTCTTGGAACCTCAGTGTCTCCCTACAGCCGACTTCAGGCTTCTCATGCGACTCCAATGAGGCAATGCGTAGAGAAGAGCACATGGTGCGTGCACACAGTAGGCGCTCCATTCCCGGAAGTTTGCACTGTCACCCCCATGCAACTAAGCCTAGGGTAGAGTCCACATTCTCTTGCCGGCATGGGACCTAGGAGATCAAACACCAGATGTCTCAGGTCATTGGGAAGGACTGGGGAACACCATTGGCTCTACAAGGAGTTCCATTTTTAGTGTCAGGACCTATTTAGGTCTTGCTGATAGACAGTGAAGTGGGAAAGTGGTCGTGGCCGTAGATGTCACTGGGCCTGGATCTGAAGTTTCCAAAACCCAACGCCTGCAAAGTGATAGAATCGGTGGGGGAAGAACTCAGCCTCCAGGACCCGATCTGTCTGGGTTCCATTACAGCTCCGATGACCTTGAACAAGTCTCTTCACCTCTCTGGCCTCAGTTTCCTCATCTGGAAAATGGAAATCATATTTATACCTGCCTTACTTACATAAGGATGAATTTCATGAACACACGATCAGTGCTCAGAGTGGTGCCTGCTGTGTCAGTGACCTACTGCTAGAGAAGCCAGGGAGAAGAGTGTGCAATGGAGGAACACTGTGGCATTCCTCTCCACCCTCGCCCCTTCCCCACTGGATGGAAGAAGCTCCCGTCCAAGTGGGAAACTGAAGCCAAAATAGCACAATAAAGGAAAGGAAGCGCTCAGGGAGCAGATGGGCTCGCACTCGCCCGTCCTGAGGAATGTGCTGACTGTTCAGGAACAGGCCCTTGGCAGCCACTTAACACAATCACGAAGCAAAGGGAAATGATCAAGTTTGTCACCAGGGTCAGTGCCAATTATTTGAGAAAGCGGAGATGCTGAAAGGGAGGATGTGGGGAATTGGAGGCTCTGCATTGAAGCCAGTTAGGAAAACTGGGGGGCAGCATCTCAGGGGAATGTGGCCGGACATCCCTCGCCCCCCAGGCCCTCTGACAACCCCTGAGGGAACAGCGATGGCCAGAGGTTGACACTGCAGGTTCTAAGCCAAGCACGAGATGGGGGCTGGTGGAGCGAGACGGTTGGTCCACTTGGGAACCCTCGGGCTCCCCCTATTCTAGCTGGCAAGCTTGGGCTGGGCTTCTACTCTGTGCAGATGCTGTGCTCGGGGCCCTGGGCCACACTGGGCAGAACCGTGTGGGTAAGGCCCTTGCCTTCCTACACATGGGGATAATAGGTGACCGGCGAAGGGTCAGGGACGCCATGGCTATTGATCAAACGGCCCATGATCAAACTTGCAGCGGAGATTATCTGGCCAAAAGACAATGCCTGGAGAGGAAGATGCTTAGCATAAAGTAACCTGGAGTGGGAGAGGTGGAACGAGTGGAGGCGTTTTTCCCTGCAGCGGAGGGCCCATGGCAGACTGTAGACTCATCAAGGGAAAGCTCAGCTTGCTTTGTCAAGTCCTTTGACTGCTGACCCGGCTGGATACTGAAGGAAATGGTGGGCAGAGGACATTTAGCGTTAGAGCTCACTCCGCACTCCTCTGTGCCCGATAAAATGCCACAGTCCATGTGTTCTCCCCCACTTGAATATTATTTCAAAGCAACCGTGGAAAGTCCTGTCAGTGAAATATGCATATCCCGGTGGTTCTCAAAGTGTGGCCCCTGGGCCAGTCATACCAGCATCACCAGGAACTTGTGAGAAATGCAAGTTTCTTACCCCCAATTCTTGGCCCCATCCCATGTGCACAGAATCAGTAACTAGGAGCAACGCCCAGCAGTGGGTTCATGTGCTCTCCAGGGAACACCGATGGCTGCTCAAGTTTGAAGACCACTGCTCTCACCCCATGGCCTTGAAAAGGGGATCTGAGCTGAGGGGAAGGTTCTGGGAGACTCTCTGGCATGAGGGGGCAGGGAGATCTGGAGCGACTGTTTCCATCTGCCTTACCTGTTGGGCTGCTACATCAGATTTTGTTTAAAGAAAGTGCTCAAGCCAAGAAATTTGAAAACCATGACTCTTGTCTAAGCAACTGCCTTCCCCGGTCTGTGCACCCTGCCTCATCAGCTGTGCAGGCGGGAATGTCACAGCCCAGAAAGGGGAAGACTCTGGAGAGCAGGAATGGGCCTAGCACCAGGGTGTCCTAACTTTCAGCCCAGGGTGCTTTGCGTCATCTCAGGTAGTACCCTCCTGAGAGAAAAACCAGGAAGACAGCCTTTGAGCTGTCTTTTATTAAGATCCTGGGGGCTGTCTGCTTCTCTTTCTAGTTATGCCAGGAAAGACCAGAGACTCCTGGGCTTCTGGAGGAAGCCCTTCCTGTTTCCGCTCTCTTCCTGTGGTCCAGGGCCTGAAGCCTTCGTCTACCTTCCGGTCAGCCTAAGTCTTCCCCTACCGAGCTCTCATCTCAAGGTAGAACGTGACAGGTTGGGGTGTGTGTTTAAGTTTCCAGTCTTTTCTTCCATTCCCAGTCAGGCCTCTCAGACCTACCTAATGAGGTTTTATCCAAGTCTGCCATTCCCTGCCTGCCATTCTCTGTCTACCCCCGTCTAGGCAAGGCGTTGTTGTTTCCAACACACGAGGACCCTTGGCCTGGGGAGTCTCTCCTAGGGGCGGGGCGGGGCGGGGTGGGGGGGTGATTGAATTCTGTGCCATGGCTCCTTTCTCATCCTCCGACACTGCCTGGTCTGTTTGTCCAGCAGCAGCTCATATGGTTTGGTTAGTGGGCAAGGGAGATGTTGGTGGGCCTCGGATCAGCTGCTGCTGCTTCTTTCCATGGTCCAAGGACCCAGCTGGAAGCACCTCCTTGTTGGCAGCTAGGCACAAGGTACTAGAAATGAATTTACTAGCAGAGATTACCCAGTCACCGGCTGGGGGCTTAATGGAGATATGGGCCATCAGGCAACTTTATTAACAAAAGAAAGGGGTATTTATAGAGACACAGGGCGAGAGGGTCTGTTGAATTTCAAAGAAGACAAACACAAACCTGAGAGGCAATTAACATTCTAAAGCCTAAGAGTAATTGAGGAATGGGGAGTATAGGCAGGTGGCTACTATCTCTGATTTAGGAAAGCCAGCATTGCAGTCTCAAAAGGTCATTGTGATAAATCAGTCTTTAGTTCTTTGGGGACCGGTAACAAAAGAAGTTTTTCTTATCTCATTTGCAATAATTTTTCTGGTTTGCAAAGATCGCACAGCACTTCTTTACCGCTCTTCAGGCTTGAGGCCACCCCTGTGGCTTCGGCTGTCTTGCCCACCCTCTGCACGGTGCAAACGCAGCACCTCCTGGGGCGCTAACTGAGGACAGCTCGGAGTCTCCAGGCGCTGAGCCTACGTGAACAAAGTCAAGGCCTCTGCGGTCTGATATGTGAGTCAGCTGCTTGGCTCTTCCTTCTGAGTGTGTGAGCTGGCCAGGGGGGTTGGGGCAGTTGACTCAGTGGAGGGAAAGAAAGAAAAAGAAATCGGAAACTAAAACTGAAAGGCTAACATTGCTGGCCAGCCCAGCTCATCCTGCACCCCGCAAAAGAGCATGTGAAACCCTAGCCAGCTCCAGCCCTGTCTGACCTCTTGGGCTCTGTAACTGGCTCCTAGCAGGAACTTCACAGCTTATGGAAGCCAGCAGTGTCAAGCTGGACTCAGGAGCCTGGGCGCTAAAGTGGACCTTGCCTGCTTCAGCTCTAAGGGAAGGGCTGGGGTGCTAGATTTAAGCATGCAATGCTGTGTGTTGGTTAAGAAATGCTGCATGTTGCCAGCATCACACCACTTCTACCCAGTAGCACCTTCCTTCAGGGGCTATCATGCATATTCCGTGAGGTAACATGCGAAAGTGTGGCTACCAGCACCTGCCAAGGAGTAAGTGCCTGTGAAATCCAGTGATGATGATGGTCATGACCATGGCCGCAGGTGCAGGCCCAACCCAGACCGGCTCACACATCCAAATCCTGCATCAACAGTGGCATCATCCAGAGTGAAAAATCCTCCTGCTCCTGAGACTGTGTCGGCTCCTAAAATCTCTTGCTTACAAGTCCTTCCTGGCGAAGCTACTCTCCAATGAAGGCTTCCACTAAACAATCCCAAATGGGGAACAGCTTCAACCAAGGATGCATTGATTCATTGATTCATTCAATGTTTTACGTTGAGAACTTATGTGCCAGGTGCACTTGTCACGTGCCAGGTGCTGACTTGAGGAGGATATGGGTTCAGCCTTGGAGGAGTTGACCGTTCAGTATGGGAGAAAACCCCAGGACAGTGCTGTCTACTGTTGACAAGCATCCTAGTCAGAAAAAGTGTGTCGCAGAACTCATTGGGGATTCCAAAGGAGTCCTCCAGCTCTGTTTGGGGTCAGGCAAGGCTCCACAGAGAAAGTGACATTCTGGATGAACCTTGAAATCTACGTGGAAATTCCTTGAACAGAGAAGGCGCAACTCAAGAAGGACATTTCAAGGAGAGACCTACTGTGTGGAGACAAGAGCTTGCAAAGAGGAGTGATTGGCTCAAAGGTCAGCATGTCTGGAACATGAGGTGGGGAAGGAAGCGTCTGGAGCTGGGGCAGAGGGTGGGGTTGAGAAGTGTATTATATTCCAACATAAAGGACTTGGATGTGATCTTGTAGGCAACTGAGTGCCAACAGATAAGGGTTTTCACTTTACCTGTGATTTTCAGTAACTTATGATGTGCCCTGGCTTAGTTTTCTTCACTTTTATACTTTTTGAGGTTTCTTGAGGGTCTTGGATTTATAGTTTATAATATTCATTCAATTTGCCAGCTTTTCAACCATTATTGACTCCAATATATTTTTTTTTCTGTACCCAGCGCCTCCTGATACTCTGATTACACATACGCTGGACTGTATGATACTGAATCACAGGTTACTGAGACTCTGTTAACATTTTTTAAGAAAATAATGGCTTTATTAATATATAATTCACAGACCAACTAATTCATCCATTTGCAATGTACTAATCAGTGGTTTTAAGTATAGGTAGGTGCAACCCTCCCCAGAGTCCATTCTAGAATGTTTCTGCCAGCTCCAAAGAGCCCCCCAGACCCTTCAGATGTCCTTCTAACTCTGAGTCACCAATCTACTTGCTGTCCATCATTTTGTCTTTTCTGGATATTTCATAGAAATGGAATCATAATAACTATGATCTTTGATGACTGGCTTTCTTTCCTAGGTGTTGTATTTCAAGGTTCATCCATAGAGCAGCATATATCAGTTACTTCATCCCTTTAAATTTTTTTTTCTTACATCATTGTTCATTTTTATTTCTCCCCTCAGGTGTAATCCTCATACATCTCCCACCATTACATCATCTAGAATCTATCACCATCGTCCCTTTTGCTTTCCCCTTCCTTGCTTTGACAATTTTCCCCCAACCCACCCTACACTGTATGTCTTGGATCTATAATTTTCCTGCTAGTTTTGTCTTTTCTCTGACCCTGTGTATGGTTTCCCTATATTCTTCCCATAAGTGAAACCATCTGATACTTTTCTCTCTCCTTCTGACTGATTTCACTGAGCATAACCCCTCCCAGCTCCGTCCATGTTGCTGCTGATGGCAAGAGTTTGTCTTTTTGATTGCTGAGTAATATTCCATTATGTACACAGACCACATCTTCTTGATCCACTCATTCATTTTTTTGGACATTTAGGTTGTTTCCATATCTCGGCTGTTGTAAATAGTGCTGCAGTAAACACACAAGTGAAGATTTCCTTTTGAATTAATATTTTTGTGCCCTTTGAGTGGATGCTTAGAAGTGGAATTGCTGCAATACTTCATTTCTTTTTATGGACAAACAATATTCCATTGTGTGAATATATCACACTTTTCTTACCCAATTCATTCTATTATTTTTTATCACCTTTTTGTATCTGTGGTTCATTTTTGATGATTTCAATTCTTCTACTTATTTCATCTTCTGATTTATCTGATCTGTTGTGCCCATCTAATGAATTTTTTAGTTCAAATATTGTATTTTACACTTCTAAAATTTGTATTTGATTATTTTCTCTCTCCCCCTCTCTAAATGTGTATACAAATATTTCATATATATATATATATTTACATTTCTTTCATCAATATATTCATGTTCTTTAAATCCTTGGGCATATTTAGAATAGCTGTTTTCAAAGTCCTTGCTTAATTCCACCATCTTTGTCATCTGTAGCTCTCTTTGTGTTGATTGATACTTTTCCCCTGGCTATGGGAGCAGCACATTTCCCTGATTCCTTGCAAGTCTAATAATTATTTTTTATTTGAGTCTAGGTGTTGTGAATGTTTTGTTGTTGAGTACCTGGATTTGGGGTCTTCTACTGAATCTTCTAGGTTTTAAAAAGGTTTCTCTACTTTGGCTGATGGGAAATTGAATGTGTTCCAAACTTGTGAGACATCAGAGAATTTCCGCTTACAGCTTTGTGGACATTCTTTGCCTGGTTTTGTGGGGTGTCACCCTCTGCAGAGCTAGTATCGAGCAATTCAATCAAGAGAATACCTAGGACTCCTTCATTGTTTTGCTCCCTCCTTTGTAGAATTTAGCCCTACGAACCTCAGATACTTCAGTCACTCAAACTCCTATCCTATCCCTTGTCATTTACTTCAGGGAGACCACTATGCCTTTCTGGGGTTTCCCTTTCTACACTGTGATCCAGAAAGTGAGTCCAGGCAAAAAGCAGGGACCATCATGGTCTTTACCTTGTTTCCTTTCTCTAAGCGATCATAGTTCTGTACTACCTGTTGTTTAAAGATTACAAATAGTTATTCCATGAATTTCATTCAGTATTCTAGGTTTTTGTCTTTAATAGTAGGAGGAAAAGTCTGATATGATTCACTCCAACATGAATGGAAGCAGAAGTCACAATAGAGATTTCTCAGCAGGGGAGCGATATATTTGTTTTTAAGGAAAAAGCTGCTCATGCCTGGTGATCTCTTGGATAAGCAAGAGGTAATACTAAGGCAGAAAAGCAAAATTAGGAGGTTATTTAAGGTATCTATGAATGAGTGGATGGTAGTCTTAAGAAAAAGAGAGGGAGTGGGACTGAAAAGATGTGAAAATCCTTGAGATCTATTTAGGAGGTGGCATTGGCAAGACTTGTTAGAGTAGAGGTAGGTGGTGGGTGAAATCAAGGGCAGAGTTCAGGATAAAACCTGAGTGTTCCAGGTAGAACAAGTGGAAAGATGGTAGTGCCACCCACGGAGCTGGAGAAGGCTGGGGCAGGAGAAGATTCTCTTTTGGAGGGGCATATTGTTTATTTGGTGGACTGGACTTTTGGAGATGGGGAGTTCAGTCATGGAATGTGGACTTTGAAGTATCTGTGAGCTACCCAAGCAAAAAGAACAGCTGGATGTGTTTCAGAAGAAACCCAGAACAGACCTGGGTTTCAGAAGAAAGTTAGAACTGGGTCATTAAAGGCAGAGGTGGCATATACATGGTAGCTGAAGCCATGGAGTGGGTGAAACTGTCCAGGGAGAGAAAGTAGCCCAGAGCAGAGCGAATATCTTCTTGTAGCAGCAGATCTCAACTCTGCGCAAATGGGCCACAGTTTAGGGAAATCATGATGTGGGGAACACTGGCTAGATGGGCAGCCATGTTGGTCATCATCCATGGAGAATAATACCCAGGGTATGCTGCTGTGGCTCAGGGACTAGGATGGGGGGGAGGGTTGCGAGAAGAGAAGTTATGAGGCCCCAGAGCGCATTGGACTAACTTCACTCTTCCTTGGGCCATTGACCTACCCTCCCTGTCCTGCTTCTGGGCATGATCATTAACTGTGACAAAGACAGGGGAAATGAGAGCAAACAAAGGCATAATAGAAATGGAAATAGTTGCTAAACCGCAACTAGGAGAAAACCTAGTATTCTGGGTGGAAAGGCAGCAGTTGCCACTGTTTCCACTGGCCAGCATTGTCAACTTGGCCTTGTGCCCTGCAGCTGGGCTGTGTGGGCTGGCCATACTCCAGCCAGCCTACACATCTTCACCCCCCACCGCTGGCACTGGGAATCATGCCAGGGCCTCCACAGGGAGCCAACCATGTGGCCAGGCCCCAGGAGCAGAGTAGTAGGACTTTGGAGACACTGGCCTGGACAAAGAGAGGCAGGGCGGGACCAGCTCAGCATGGTGGTGGTAGGGCGGCCTGGAGCCTGTTCCCAGGTGTCAGCCCTCAGTGACTCCCTGACTGTTGTTGCCTACACTCGCTCTTGCATTTCAGGACCAGCAACGGTGTCACTACCTATGACTGGAATTCATCCTCTGTGGCATTGTTTTCCATTTGAATGCAGTCTTTCTCGCCAATGGACTGGGCTCTCCATAAGGTCAGGGACATGCAGTGCCCCCTTCTGTGGGTAACTTCCCCACAGTACAGCCACGTTGGCAATGTGCCTTTAGACATGTGCCCTTCTTCGCACCCTTCTTCATCAGCTTTACACTAGCTTTGCTGTCAGCTCTGGCTCTGATGTGGCTGCACCAGGATTCTCTTGGACTTGAGCCCATGGGGACGTGTACCAGATGAGCTGGTTCCCCCGAATTTAATTTGCACTGCACTTCTCAAGGACACAGTTCTTGGATAAAATGAGATCCCTCTCAATTTGTTTTTTGAATTAAAATGAATAAATATTTTGGGGAACTTCCAGGACTTTTACTTGAGGCTACTGGAGACTCTCAGCTGAGGGGGAGAGTTGACGCAGGCTCTCCTCAGCTCGAGGGGAGCTGCGTGAGGTGGAGCCCCTTCTAGGTTATCCCATGCTCAGTCCCCTCCCTCAGGCCTGGGAGAGAAACGCTCCTTTGCCTGTAGATACTGGAGCTTCTGGGCAACAGGGAGGCCTATGAATCCATTAAGCATCTGGTTTTGACTGCAAGATTTTGGCCTTTTGTTTCCGCGTGGGTCTTCTGAGAAGCAGGCATCAGGATGGGGTTCAACGTGCATGTGGTTAGTTGGGTGAGATGCCTGTGAAGATCACAGCGGTGGGAGCAGAAACAGGCACCCTGTTGATGTCTGTTGGTGCAGGCCCAACACCTGAGAAAGGAGAAGGGCAAGGAAGGAAGGGCAAGAGGCATCTGGAACTGGAGCACATTTTTGAGAAAGCCTTGGCCTGATCGATAGGGCCTGGTCAATAGAGCAGGCAAACCTTGCTCTAGGATTTTCTATCTTAGGAACCAGTTGGGGCTGGTTTCCCTACCAGACTTAGTCACTGGCCCCGAGCAGCCTTGTTGTGAGTGCGGGTGGATCCAAAAGCCTAACGGCTGGGATGGTCAGTAAACTGCTCCCTGTGGCAGCGCTCTTGAAGAGGGGCCCAAGCTGTGCATCTCCAGGTCCACCACACCACACCACCCCCGAGCCCCCTGGTGCCACTCCCTTGTCGCCTTGCCTGGGCCAGTCCTCAATGGTTTGTTCCTAAGCCAAATACGTCTCCTCTTCCAGCTGAATTCCAGGTCAGACTCTCTGCCTGGGCCAGCTCGAGCACCATGGTTGGACCCTGGTTCCCAGACCACTGCCCCGTTGGAATGTCCATTTAGAGCAGGTAAGTTGAGGGGGCCTCTGGGAAGAGGCTGTGAACTTTGTTTCACCTCCTGGTGGGGTGGTTAATGCAGCTGGTGGAGATGTTAACCGAAGACCACTCAGGAAAGTGGCCAATGCTGCTTCTCTCACTGACCTGGGCTCTCTGCTCTGAGGTAGCCCTGAAAACCACCTTCCCCTCCCCCTGGCCTTCAAGAAAAGACAAGCGTGGTTCCTGGTAGATGTCTGGGTGAGTGGGTCCCCATGAACTCTCAGACAACCGTGTGATTTGTGGTGAAAAAGGGTGTAGCAGTGACTACAACCAGTGGGACCACTTTTGGCGGGATCCTGAGAGAGAACACTTCCTCCGAAAGGTGACCTGGCTGGTGCCCCCTTCAGCGAAGAACCAAGTTCACTTTGTTATTATGCCCTCAGGACCTAGTCTAAAGTCTGGGATATGGTGGGTGCCTAGCACCTGTTGGTAGAACAAGTTCCTTCTCCTGATTCTCCCTGCCAGTGACCCCCTTTGCCCTCCATTTGAATGTTGGGTTCCTGAGACCTAGAACTTTGCCTGACTCATTGTCACACCCTAACTCTGAGCTCAACAAAGAGTGTCCACGAGATCAGAGAGCCCCACGCCCAGGAGCACGTGAAGGAGAAAAGGCGGGGAAGGCCTGCCCATAAGAGCTGCTAGCATGATGGGAAAACACAGTGTCTTACGCAGCAGGTAGGGAGGCAGGATTTCCTCTCAAGTAACCTGACATAAGGACCTATTTAAGAGGAAGCCATGTGCAGAGAACATAGCTGACTGCGGCTGACTGGAGAAGGCCTTGTTGTAGAGGGGAACTTTGGAATGACTGAGGTGACAAGAGCTCACTAGAGCCAGCTGCTCCACATTTCCTTTCTTGGCTTCTTGTTTATAGGGAACACATGTTCTGATCCAGAACTCTGGACACATGGTCTGACCAAGGGCCTGGATGTGGGAACATGGGGGTTGGCCAGAAAATCCAACAGGATGCTTCCTGGTGTCTAGCTGGAATGGCATAGTACAGGATAGCCCAGGTGGAGCCTGGGCTCTGCTAAGAGCTTGGCCAAGTTCCCAGGAAGTGGGTCTTACCAGCAGGCCTAACCTTGGCCCCTCTTGCTGGCAATTGGCATGACTCTAGTCCATCGAGGAAAGATAGAGACTTCCTGGACTTCAGAGAGAGCAGCAGAGAACTTTCTGCTCTTGGCTCGGCTTGGACTTCCCCCGCCCTGGACTCCTCTTCATCTGGCATCACGGCCCTCCGGATCCTTTAGTGTCGATCCAACAACAGAAAGACTCTTATCCGTGCAGACGTTGCCTTTGACTCCCAGCTGGTGTCACTGCCAGCTTGAGATGGCCGGGGTCCAGAGGGCATAGTCCAAGGCACTACCATTCTTTGGGGAGGATCATTTTGTTTGACTTCAGCGTCAGTGAGGGCTCATAATTGAGACAGGGGAAACGAGCCAATATCATTTCCGTTGAGATGGCTTTCGGTTGCTTTCCTTACAGAGGAATGGCTTGAGCCTAAGCCGTTCGTACTCAGTGGAAAGCAGGCACACCAGGGATGGGGGCCATGCTGAGGCCAGAATGAAGGTTCAAGAAGGGCTTACTTAGTCTATGGCTAGAACGAAAGAAATTGGACCGTGCTGGCC
Source organism: Uropsilus gracilis (assembly GCA_004024945.1). Taxonomy (NCBI): domain Eukaryota; kingdom Metazoa; phylum Chordata; class Mammalia; order Eulipotyphla; family Talpidae; genus Uropsilus; species Uropsilus gracilis. The sequence goes on from PVHY01005085.1 coordinate 69,241, forward strand.
TGGAATCCCTGGTTGTGGCCCTCACCGAGCCGCATCAAGCAAAAGCAGCCAACACAGCCTTCTGTGGGTTACAACTCTCACACCAGGGCTTGTTTTATAAATTATTGAGGTAAAGCGCCAAGTTCAATATTTTAGTTCTAGCTAAAGTGATGGTGGTGTCCATTAACACAGTCCCAGAGGGGTCACACTCTGAGGGGAAGGGGTGTGGAAAGACTCGATAGGGAGGAACCCGGCAGCGCAGTCTTGGAGTTTTCACTCTTCCTTTTGGCTGGTGATGTGTGCTAAGACGTGTGCTTGGTGCTTCACAAACATTATCTTATTTTGTCCCCAGGACACCCCGTGTGGAAGGTCAGCTATCAGCCCATTTTAAAGATGAAGAAACTGAAGCGGAAGGTCATTTGATAACTAGTCTACAAGTACAGAACAGGGTTAAGAGTCAGTCCAGGGTCTGTTTGATTCTTTCCCATTGCCCTCTTTCCCTTACTTCAGTTTTTCTTGGGGGGGGGTCTAGCCTGCTAAGGGACTCCCCAGGACCCAGGTGGGCACCAGACATCTTTGAGCTTCTGATGCCAACTGCCCCGAGCATGTCCATCCAGACCCCTTCTCAGCTAGTGCCCCTAAAGCTCTGTTGCCCCTGTTACTCTTCAGTCTTGCACGGCCCCTTGGAATCCCCACCCCCGGCTCCCTGGCACATGTGCTCTCTCCACAGAGCCATCCCCAGTTTACTGGAGCAGGCCCACCCACCCCATGCCTCTGCCACATCCCACCTCTCTGTCTCCCATAGCCCTGCTGCTCTCCGCAGCCCTCCCACCTCCCCTAACCGTGAGCGAATCTGGCAGCGCCCACGAGAGGTTAGCTGACACCTGTCCAGGCTGAATTTCACTTGGTTGTTTCCTCACCTATTTCTAACCTCCCAGGCCCTCTCGAGACTCCATCTCAGTCTTGGCTGATTTTAAGCAGTCCGGTTGGAGCTCATCTGCAGATTGCATTAGTGAGCTGTTTGCTGGCATCTGACAACATTTGAAACGAGCCTGTTCCTGGAGACTGGACCTGGGGTGAGTGGCTGTGACTGGGCAGCGTGTCACGGGTGCTGTTCGAGCTGCGCCTCCGGACCCAAGCCACATCCACCCTGCTGAGCAGTGCTCGGGTGCCAGCCAGTCCGAGGCTCAGCCTAGACCCTGTTTCAGACTGAGCCTGGATCCTGGTCACAGGGCCACACTGGGAGCCTGAACGAGAGGGTGGTGGTGGGCACAGACTCCATAACCAAAGCGAGGCACTTGTAAAGACACTGCTTGCAAGTTTGTCCCAAGGGTTCCTTCCCTCCTTGCCATCCTCATCGCACCTTAATGCGTGCCTGTGCCTTCCTGCACTGGAAAGATGACATAGAAATAAGGCATGGGAGGGGGCTGATCTGGACCCCATTCTTTATCTTTACACTATCTCTGGACATGATATCTCCCTGGGGGGGGGTACCTTTGCCACGAGGCCTCCACTGGGGCTCACTTCTCTGCTCCTTCTCCTTCTCCCAGTTGAACTGACCCCGGTGTTTCCTACAGGAAGACAAATTGCTGAGCTGGAGTGTTTATGGCTCTTCTGGTAGGGAAGGGCCACATTGGCCTCATTTCCAGAAAAATGGGATTAAAGCCTGGTTGCTGTATTGTCTTATGTGTCCACTTCTCTCTGCTCGAGTGGCGGTGGGAATGGCTGCACTGGCACTGAGCTGTCACTAGTTCTCCCATGGGCCCTCTGTGTTCAGTCACAAGGTCCTTAAGGGCAAAGCTGTGTCTGGAAAATGGTAAAAAGCACTCATGGTCTTCACGAACCCAGATTCTTTTCGCACAGGTCACAGTGACCCGGGTTCTGGGGTGTTAATATTTATTTTCTAGTCTGTGCAAGTGTCTATTTTGTTCATGCGTTTCTGTGATTATTTTTCTGTGTCTTCTCTGTCTGCCCATACCAGGGCAGAACATCAGGGAGACAGTGGGGGCCAGGTGCCACACCATCAAGGGCCAGCAGCTATGTCCCTCTGTTCATCTGTGGTGCCAAGCTCTCATTGCACAATTCCGAGGGCTTGGGGGGTCCCTATTGTTCAACACAGTGGGAACTACAGATTGTATACTTGTATCCTCCCCCCATTCATATGTTAAAAGCCTAGTACCCAGTGTAAGGATACTTGGAGATGGAGCTTCTGGAGGGCAATTATGTTGTGAGGGTGGGGTCCTCATGATGGAATTAGTGCCCTTCATAAGAAGAGAGAAGAGAGTTTGTTTCTCCCTGTCTATTCTCTCTCTCCTGGATTTCATGTCAGGATACAATGAGAAGATGGTCATCAGAAAATCAGGGATGATGATGGTGCTCTGACCTTGAATTTCCAGCCTCTGGAACTGTGCAGGAAAAAAGTTTATTGTTGAAGGTACCCAATCTATGGTATTTTGTTATAGCAGCTTGAAGTGACTAAGACAGAAGTTCTCACAAAAGAAGATATTCATGGCCAGGCATTGAAGTGCCAGTCGTTTTTCAAGAGGAACAAAATGAGGGAGGTGATGCCAGGGGATGGGATGGTACCAACAAAGGGGCAAAAGCAAGAGTAGCCAGGTGGTTTTGGGGGCCTGCACTTAGTCTCACATAGCTGTTTGACCTTTGCCTTCCAGTGCAAGGAGCAGGCACCTAGCTGTTGCTCAGATGTGGGTTGAATAAATGTGTCTCCTTGACCCCGGGCTACCGTGTGCATCTGTAGAGCCCTGGCCTTGTGTCACCTGCCCGACTGCAAGCTGGTGGGTCTGTGAGAGAGAAGTGAACACACAGGATCACCTAAAGAGCTGGGCCATGAACAAGTCTAGGACCTGGGTCTTCTGGTTTACCTAGTGCTTTTTCCATTCTACCTACTGTCCTCTCCATCTACACTGACCTCTCCCCTCTCCCAGCCCCATCATCATGTTCATGCAGAGGGATGGCTCTCACACGATTCCTCAGCTCTCTTGTTAGGAAACGGTTTCCAGTGTGTATACTTTGTTCCTCTGGACAAGTCCCACTGGACTGTCAGCACCTTCAAGGTAGAGACTGGGGCTCCAGTATTTCTGCATTTTCCACAGTGAGGGATAAGTGTGCAAAACAAGAAAGGAGCCAGAGTTGAAGAAATGCAGAAAAGCTCAGATTCCTGTTGCAGCTCTGCTTTCCCTCTTTCCCCAAGAGCCTGATGGGTTGTTTTGCAGAACTGACTTACTATGACTTGGGGTTTGGAGCCTCTCCAGGTGCACACCAATGGGAAACTGATGGGGTAAAAAACCTCCGTCCTCCCTCACATGGGGAGTTTGCTGCCTGGAAAGGGAGGAAAAATGACCCCAAACATAATAAAAGAGGAGATCACCTAGTTTGTGAGTAAAGGTGTTCTCAAAATGTGTGCAGGACTGGAATCTTACATTTGATGCACCGGGGGAAATAGCACTCATTGAGGAAATCTTATGGTGAAATCTATTATTTAAAAACGTTTCCAAATTTAAACTAATGAACTTTCCAAATGCAGAAAAGTTTTGTTTTTTTTTAATTATAGAACGATACCAGCAGACCCACCACATATTCAGTCATGGTTAAAATTCTGCCATATTTACATAGCTGTGTTTTGTTGAATGACTCTAAAGTTATCAACATCATGAACCACAATTAGCATGCAAAAAACTTTTTGAGTGTGATGAAAAATTTTAAACTAATGATACTGACTCGTGGAATGTGCTTTTTTTCCCCCCATCTTTACAAATGATGTAAGAAAAATCCATTCATTCTAAGGAGTCCATGTGAACGGATGAATACCAACATAGAGTAAAGGAAATTCACATTCATTAGGAAAAGGAATACATATATTTTGATTATAGTAACTTCAATTTTAAATTAAAGATTCGCACCCTGATGGGCACGTCAAAGTAGTTCTTCTCACTACCTTGTCTAACAGATTGCTCTCTGGGTGTGGTGCTTATTTGTATTTAAATTCCCCAGGGAGCTGGGCATGGTGGTATGTGCCTGTAAGCAGCAGCCTAGGAAGCCACAGCAGGGACAGGGATCGCAGTTCGAGTCCCGCT
>PVHY01005085.1:73413-86799 GCA_004024945.1 Uropsilus gracilis
AGGGACCTTGAGCAAATAAGTAACTTTTGCCCAAAAGGGCTTTGCTGGCCCTCAGTTTCCTTGGCTACAAATTGGGCACATTCATGACAACTGTGCCATGGGCTTGTGATGCAGTTGCAACGTGATACTGCTGCATGATACTGTGGGACCAAAGGTCTAGAGTGTGGCTATATTGAACAGGTGAAGGTGAAGACTGTGAGAGAGGGAAGGAGCCCCTTCTTAAGGTGATTGACATGGAGCCATTACTGAATTCTCCCCACCGTACCCAGCAGTGTAAATAATTTTGACTTTACCTTGTATGGCTAGGAAGGTGGGGGGCAAGGCATAAACGGGCTTCAGCCATGGACACATTCTCTGGTGACATCCCTGTGCGCAAGGTGTCTGCCAGGCCTGTCATTACCATCACTGTGAAGCCAGAGCTCGCTTGGGTAGCTCATGCCATCAAAATAGACTAGTTGAGCCGCAGATGACATGCAAACCTGGAAACCATCTGCAGCAGATGCAGAGAGTCTCCGTCCTCCCCATCCCAGCCTCGCCGAGGTCAGCTGTAGCTGCAGATGGCCCTTTCGGACAGTCCTCCACCAGTGCCTGCAGTTTCTCTGCTGGAAGGGGAGGCTTGTCCAGGTCTGGACCCCCAGGGCAATCTTCCACCGATGGGGGCTGGGAACCAAAGAAAAAATGACCTACCCCTTGCCTCCATCCCAGCCCCCCAGGGAGACAATTCCAAGGAGTGACCCTGTAGCTTATCAGCCAGTAGGATGGAGCCCTAGTGCCACATCATCATCCCCCCATCCCCCCCCCACCCCACGTCTTGTAATGCCTCTTCATTGCCTCTCTCCTCTCACTGTCTCTACCCCTGCCCACCTGTGCGCTTCAAGTAACACTCCCCTCCCCACCCCCATTCAACTACCTAAAACCAGTCCTTGTCTTCCAGTCTGCTTTTTGGGGGGGGACCCAAACTAAAACACACTTTCTAATTTCTGCACTTCACACAAGAGCCAGGTGGTGGGGTGGGGGGGGGTGAGGGGGGAGGAGGGAGGAGTGGAACAGGAGCGTGAGAAAAGCTCATTACAAAGGAGTAGAATAAGCCAATCGGACATCTGTTTGCAAAGCACTTTCTTTTCACCTACATTCTTGTTATTCAAAGTGTGGGCTTGCAGCAGGGACATCACCTGGGAGCCTGTGAGAAATGCAAATACACCCCAGGCTGGCTGAATTCAAATCTGCATTTTAACGGGTTCCCCAGGTGGTTGGTGGCACAAGTTTCTAAACCCTGCCCACACCCCTCCTGCACTACCCCTCCTGCACTCGCAGAGACACTTGTAGTGGGTTGAATGTTGTCCCCAGCCCAGTTCCTATCCAACCCTCACTTCCAGAATGTGGCCTTGTTTGGACAGAGGGTCTTTGCAGATGTGATTAGTTAAGATGAACTCAGACCGGAGGGAAGGGTCCCTCGATTCCATGGCTGACCTCAAGAGGAGGAGGAGAGGCTGCAGAGACACATGGGAAGCAGGGCTGTGGCAGAGCCCTGAGGGACGCTGGGTAAGCAGGTAACAGCAAGAGCCGCAGGCACTGGAAGAGGCAGGAAAGGCGGCTCCTCTAGGAACTGAGGAGGGAGGGTGGCCATGCCATGTCTTCCTTTTGTTCTTCTGAGCTCCAGCGTTGGGAGGGAATGTACTTCTGTCATTTTTCTAAGGCTCCAAGTTTGTGGTACTTTGTTATGGCCGTCCTAGGAGACCCCTTATTCCTCAGTTCATGTCCATGCGGCTACCACGTAGGCGTGCTTTGTATTGCTGAATCAACACCCCAGCAGGCTCCAGAGCCCCGTTCTGTGCCTCGCCTTGCTCTCCAGGACTTGGAGGCAGGCACAGGGACACGTTGCTACGGTGTGCCCATGACTCAAGGCCAGGAGGTGGTTAATACGACAAAAATATGGGGATTCAGCAAGAGTTAGGTTAGGACAATGGCCTCGGCACCAGGTGATGGAGATGAGAGGAAAGCCTAGCCTTTAGTTCATAAGAGCAACCATTCAGAATCAAGGAAGGAAAGCCAGCCTGACAGATGTTCTGATGGGTGGTTGGGTGGGTTGTTTAAGTGTCAGGAGTGGTAAAGAGATGCAGCTTTTAGCTGCAGTAACCGAAGTGGCATGTCCCTGACAAGTGTGGGGAGCATATTTACCTTCCACTTTGGCTGCTCACACCAGCCTGTAGACCTGAGCCAAGGCAGGGGTATCATTTTGTAAGGAGGACCTACAAACTAGAGTGTTAGCAGAGTCAGAGGAATGGATGGAGCTTTAGCTGAGTCACCAGAGTGAAGAGGTATCAGAAATAAAACAGTGATAACAGCTGCCGTGTCCTGAATCCTCCCTAGGTGCCAGGCTGGGCTAGGTGAGGTGAAGAAGATAGTCCCTGCCCTCAGGAAGCTTCCAGTCAGCTGGGCAATAAACCTGGGAACAGATAGCATGTACATCTATTGAGAAGTGTACAAATGCTGCAGTGGGATGCCGGGTGCTGTGAGAGAGCCAGGCCCACGTGGGATCTGGTCTTTCAGCAAGCAGCAGTTTCATTATTTAAAAATTGAGGCAGTATTGGTTTACGGCAGTGCACAGTATTCAGAAGAATAGAACACACCTCCTTAGCTGTGTGCCACCACACCACAGCCACCACCGAGGCGTCCATAGTCCTGCACCATAGTCCACAGAACCCCTCCATGTTCTCCACGCTCTACGTTCCTCTGGTAGCCTCAGTTCTACAGTCAGATTTCTAGGGTTTGTTATCGCTTTGGTTCTGTCTGACCCTTCCTTTTGGTTCTCTGTATTCCTCATGTAAGTGAAATCACCTAGGATTTGTCTTTCTTGTTCTGACTTATTTCACTTAGCATCATCCTCTTCAGTTCCATCCATGCTGTTGCATATGGCAAGCATCCATCTTTTAAGCAGCTAAGTAGCATTCCATTGTGTATACATTTACCACATCTTCTTGAGCCACTCCTGTTTGGGGGTACTAAGATTTCCCCCATACAGCTTGGCTATTGTAAATAATGCTGCAGTGAACACAGGTGTGCAGCTATCCCTTTGAATTAGAGTTCTACACTCCTCAGTAGGTACCCAGGTCCCATCTGTAAAAAGGGACTGGTAGTACCAGTGTCAGAGACAGGGTTTGGGGAGTGAATAAAGGGATGCATATACCTAGGAGACACCTAGGAGTGGAACTGCACAATTATTCTCATCTTCAAGTTAATTTATGAAGGGCAAGAATTATCCAGGGGTTTGTAGCCCCTTTTACTGACAAAGAGGTAAGCAGGTTCAGAGGCTCTGGGACACATTTGGGGAGCAGAGAGAACTGTACTAAGGGATACGGTGTGCGATGAGCGTCTAGAGATGTTATTCCGGCCATGTTATAGGGAACAGATGGGAGGGGGCAAGAGTGGGTGCGATGAGCATCTAGAGATATTATTACGGCCATGTTATAGGGAACAGACGGGAGGGGGCAAAAGTGGATGCAGGGGGACCAGTCAACAGAGGCTCATAGCCATTAATTTCCTATTGCTGCGATAACAAAGCAGCACCAGCTTGGCGACGGAAAACAACACACATGTATCCTCTTGCAGTTCGGAAGGTTAGAAGTCTAACATGGATCCCTCCGCTGAAATCAAGGTGTCAGCAGAGCTATGTTTCTTCTGGAGGCTCTAGGGGAGAATTGGTTTCCTTGCCTCTTCCTTGCAGTTTCTAGAGGTTGCCTGAATTTCTTGGCTCGTGATACCTTTCTATTTCCAAAGCCAGCAATGGAGACTTTCTCGGCACCACTAATTCTGAATCTGACTTTCCCGCTTCCCTCATTCAATTGAAAGGCTTCTCACGCCGCTGTCAAGGCCACCCACGTAATCCAAATCAAAGTTTTATTTTTACTTTTTCTTCTAATTTGTTTATTCTACTGACAAGCCGTTTTACAGCCATGTTACTGTTTTGGCAGGAAAGGATGTCCTCTCTCAGATGTGGTCACCTTCGTACCCACCACCAAAGCACCCAGAGCCTTTGCCATAGTCCATTGTGCTCTTTCTACACCCTGTTCTCACCCCTCCTCCCTCCATTTGGACGCCTCGGTTCTATGATCAACTTTCAAGGCTGTTTTTCTTTGTTTGTTTTGAGACTAGGTCTCACTATTTTTGCCCGTGGAACCTCAGGCTCTCTTTGCCCAGGGTACCACAGACTCAAGCAATCCCCAGCCTTAGCTTCCCAGGTAGCTGGGATTACAGGCGCACGCCACCACGCCCAGCTATTTTTTTTGGAACTAGGTCTCGCTACGGGCCCCAGGCGGGACTCAAACCGCGATCCCTAGCCCCAGCCGCTTCATAGGTTGAAGCTTAGAGGCATGAGCCACCGTGCCCGGCCCAGCTTTCAAGGGTTTGTTCTAAAATTTGTCTTTGCCCGACTGTTTGGTTTCTCTATATTTCATCCAAGTGACCTTATCTGCTATTTATCTTCTTCCTTCTGACTTATTTCACTTAGCATAACCCCTTCCAGCTCCATCCGTTTTGCTGCAAATGGCATGCGTTTATTGTTTTTCATCACTGCATAGTATTCTATTGTGTATATATAGCACAGTTTCTTGATCCACTTATCTGTTTTGGGGTACTTAGGTTGTCCCCAAAGCTTGGTTCTTGTAAACAGTGCTACAGTAAACATACGAGGGCACCCCCTATTTTAAAGTCAGCTGAGTAGCAACCTTAACCCCCCCCTTGCCATGTAACACAGCACATTCCAGGGATTAGAAGAGAGCACTGAGGATTAGAATATGCGCATCTGGTGGGGAGGCACTATTCAGCTGGGCACAGGTTCCTGTTTACATACATCCCTCATTCACTCCCCATACCTGCGCCCCATGACATTGGTACTATTAGTCCCTTTTTACAGATAGGACACCAAAGCGCCCAGAAGTGACCTTTGCCTAAGGTCATAGATCTGGGAAGTGACAAATCCAGAGTCTGGCAGCTGACTGCTGGAATGCAGATCCTGTGATCTTAGCTTCTGTGCCATCCTGCCTCTCCATATACTATGGAGCTAATGAGGGGGGCTTGGGGGGGGGGCCTGGGGGAGCCACCTCCTGGTGTTTGTTGGGCTGGCTGTTGCTGTCACACAGGGCCAGCTTCTGAGTGACTCTGGAAGGCAGACCTAACTCAGTAGTTGTAAAGAGGTAAATTACAGGAGCAATTTAGAATGTTGGAGCAGGAAGGGACTTGAGAAGTCATCTAGTCCAATTTCTTCTAAGGAAATCAAGGCCCAGAGAGGGAAATAATCTACCTAAAGCTGCACAGCTAATTCGCAGCTACTAAAGAATATTCTGACTATTCCAGTTCTCCTAGTGGAGGTGGCTGCGGTAGTAACCCAGGGCCTCCTCATCACTGGATGGGGCTACATCTGATGGGGCTCCTGGGAACAGGTACTATTAGTCCCTTTTTACAGATAGGACACCAAAGCGCCCAGAAGTGACCTTTGCCTAAGGTCACTTGTGAACCACATTGCCAGTGACTTTTTAATTAACCGTGAGACATAAATCTATGATTTCCTGGTGTTAATAAATGGGTTCCACGGTAGCATCAATCATCCATTTATCCTCTGGTACAGTTTTTTTTTTCTTTTGTAAGTTGAATGTATTAACTTTACTACACGAAAACTCACCCTTTCACATGTCCATGTACAACGAGGTTTAGCAAGTTACAAAACCACCACCCCATTCAAGGTAGTTCAAGAAGTTCTATGCTTATGCTCTATGTTCTATGTTGTATGCTTAAGTTCTATGCTCTCTGCTTATCATTTTTAAATGATTTTCAAATAATTGTAGACTCACAGGAAGTTGCAAAAACAGGACAGAGAAGTTCCATATATTTTCCATACAGCAGTCCTCAATGACAATTTACCTAATTATAGCACAACATCAAATCCAGTGAAGCTGGGCACGGTGGCGCGTGCTTGTAAGCAACAGCTTATGGAGTTGTGACAGGGTCTGGGGATCGCGGTTTAGAGTCCCACCCAGGGCAACACAGCGAGACCTAGTCCCCCAGAATAGCTGAGTGTGGTGGTACGTGCCTGTAATCCTAGCTGCCTAGGAAGCTGAGGCTGGGGATTGCTTGAGTCTGTGGTACCATGGGCAACGAGTGTCTGCGGTTGCTCGGACAAAAATAGCGAGACAGTCTCAAAAAAAAAAATCCAGTAAAATGAGGTTGATAGTACACCATTGACTGAATGCATACCTTACCCGGACTTCAGAGACCTTCTGTGCACTCATTTGTATGTGCATGCTTGTGTGTATAACTCTCTGCTGTTTCATCCATGCGTAGTTATGCAAATTCACCACATGAAGAAACTCCCTGGTTCTACTCCCACCGACTCGCTCCCTCCAGCCACCTCCTCTCAGTCATTTTATCCCCGGGCAACTGTTAGTCTGCTCCTGTGCCCTTCCATGGACCTTAATTTTTCAATTGCATCTTTCATTAGAAAATAAATTGATGAATACATTTGCTTCAGAAAAATCAAAACTATTCAGATATTTGGAAGAACTCTTGAGACTCCTTTCTCCTTTCAGTGCCTTTTCTGAGAGTAACCACTGTGAAGGGGTTGAGTCTCCTAAGCTTTGGCTTATGTGGTTGCCTACTATGATGGTTAGTTTTATGTGTTAATGAATGGGTGCCCAGCTTACAAGTTATTTCTGGGTGTGTCTGTTAGGGTATTTCTGGAGGAGATTGGCGCTTGGATTAGTGGACTCAGTAAAATAGCTTATTCTCCTTGCCAGTGAGGATGGGCATCTTCCAGTCATTGAAGATCTGGGTAAAACAAAAGGCAAAGGGAGGGTGGTTCATCCCCTTCCTGCCATCCTGCTTGCGTTGGGCTATCAGTCTTATCCCAGCCTTGGACTGGGCTGTCCTGGTACTCTGGCATCTGGACTAAGACTGAATTGCATCACTTCCTCTCCTGGGTTTCCAGCTTGTAAATGGCAGCGTGTGGGACCTTTCAACCTCCCTAACCACGTGAGCCAATTCCTTGTCATAAATCTCTATGCCTGTATCTCTGTATCTTATTGGTTCTATTTCTATGATTTCCCCACATGGTACATACACCGCCTCCATATGCACCTTTATAAGTATGTTGTTGGGTGTGCATTGGGTGTGCATGTTGTTGGGGTCAACATGTACATTGGATCGTACATGTTGTTCCACAGCTTTTTTTTTTTTTTACTTAACTATATGTTTTGGATAATAGCCACATATTTAGCCCTAGTTCATTTGAAAGAAAATTCTGCATAGCATTCCCTCCTCTGGCTGTCCTGTAATTTAGTTAACCAACCCCATGCTGGTGGCTGCAATGGCTCATCTCTGTACACTCATGCGCGTACTGCTATCAGTTGCAAGCAGTGTTAGCATCTAGAGTGGAGGAAGAGGGCTGAAGGTCTAGCAGATCGACACTTTCCCCAAGCCCTGGCGTGGCAGTGCGTTACTCATGTGACTGTCATCTGGGATGCGTTTGTTCTGGAGGCTGACAACTGCTGGGCTTGAGGATTCTGGCAACCCCTTCTCCCTCCCAGCACTTGAGGGAGCACTTGAGAACCTCCAGCTGAGCCAAGGCCATGTCATACCACCAGAATTGCTTCTCTGGTCCACTAACTCCGGGGCCCCCATTCTGCCTCCCCAACTCTTAGGGCCCATAGGGGAAAAAAGGAGCCCGGGGGCCCCTTTATTTTGGAGAAACCATGTATTGTTTTGATGAAGGCTGTTTTGACTTAAAGCTTCTCAACCCCAGTGAGACCACATGCCACCAGAGACTGCTGTACAATAGATATGATGTAGCTGAAAAATAACCAAGTTCTCTTCCAGCAGCTGGGGTGGCAATGAGTTCATTTCCCTCTGAGAGAACTAAAGGCCCAGAGAACTAATCACCCAAGGCAGACAGCTGACTCAGTAGCCCAACGAAGAACTTTGTAACTGGAGTGTGCAGGAGCCTCTATCAGACTATGCGTGCACCCTGGGAGTGTGAACAGGTAGTGGGGTTTTGGAGCCAGACAGGGTGGGGTTGTTAGCTCTGTGTCATACCCTCTACTTCGCCTCAGCTCCTGCCTGGATGAGCAATTCAGATCCTGGGGCGTGGTGTTACTGCAAAGCCCAGCCTACCCCAGTCCAAGCATATGTGCCTAGGGAAAGGCTGTTGGCCAATACCAGGTCCATAACCATTTTCTTATCAGCTCGCCCACTCCTAAGAGCCTACATGCTGGTAAAGAAGGAAGTGGTAGTTGAGAGAAGCAAATAAAAGGATGGTTGGTGTTTGTGTGAATATACTCTTGGGGTGTTTCCAATTTTATTTGCTCATCACATGGGCACAAAGAACAAGCTCTAAGCTTCATGCTGCAGAAGTGGGGACTGAGGCCCACTAAGAAAGTGAGGGGTTTGCCTCATGGATGCATCAGATTGATGAGGGAGTCGGTACAGGAACTCTGGCTTCCTGATTCCCAGCTGAAGGTTCTTGCTAGCACATTTCATGGCCACTGCTTACCTGGTTGCCAGGGCCTTGCGCTCAGAGCCCCATCGGCTCCTGCGAGCTCCTCAGAGGAGGCGCTGCATATCATCCCCACTCTGTCTTCCTTTTTGACCAGAAGCCACACAAACCTGAGGCTTTGTGGCCTGGAAGATTGAGGGTATTTCAAGCCAATAGGATCCAGATGCTCAGGGTCCAGACGTGGAAACCCACAGCTATTGGTCAGACTGGCATTGACCGAGTGTGGAGCAATTCCTTGGCCTAGTAAACATGCAAGTATCCATGTGCTTTATTTTTATTTTACGACTGAAATAAATATTTTTTATCTATATATAAATTTCACAACATTGTAATCTCAAGGATTTGCCTCCCCCCACTCTCCCCTCCCTTCCATGTGCTTTAAATGGTGGGAAAGTGCTGCTTCTGGTGGTCATGGGTGTCTTTAGGGAGCGTTAAGAAAGAGGTGGAACTCCAGCTGGGAAGGAGGTGGGCTGCCCCTGGGGATGAGAGGAGGCTACTGCGGGCAGGGGTCTGATGGCAGCCAAACTACAAAGGCCAGACTGCTGTCTGGCGTTTGTTTGAAGGACCCAGGGGAGCCCTGCTGGCTGAAGAGGAAGGTTCGTGTGAGGGGGAGATGGGAATTAAAAGTGGGGTGGTATTTTCCCAAGATGGCTGCCACCCTGTCTCCCTTCCCACTTGTGCTTGTGACAGCGGGACTTTGACAGTGCTCCTTGAGATGGACGGAGGGGCTAAGGTCCTCGGCCCCGAAGCAGGGAAGGCTCATGACTATGGATGAAGTGAAGCTCAGTGACTTTGGTCACTGCCCGAAGTTACCTAGGTTAGGTCATAGAAGATACAGCTGTCACCCTGCTTGCTGGAATACTCTCCCAAAGCCCCAGGCCAGCCTGTGATTTGTTTGATCGCCAAACAAATCAAGCAAATGTGATCACCCTCAGGACACTGGCGCAAGGACACAGTCAGCTCATGATGCGTTTCTCAGGACTGATGGTCAAGGCAGGAGAGGAGGTCCTTGAGGTGACGACAGACAGGTCTGTTTGATGCTGTGAGGAAGTGCAAAGCGACTCCAGGGATCAAGTGCATAAATTAGTCACTGGGACTCTTTGGGGAGAGAGGGCCCTGGCTGGCCCCCAGCAGCTGCAGCCCCATCCTCCCCACCCCCTACTGTTCCAGCTCCACTTGTTCCAACTGATGAGAAACGGACTCAGAGCTAGAACTGCCCAGCTGAGCCCGTCCCAAGTTCCTGGCCCAGCGGCACGATGTGATGTAATAAAATGGTTGCTGGGTCACTAAGGGGTGCAGTGATTTGCAGCAGACGAATGAGGGTGACTGCTTGGGCAAGGGGTCCTGATGCCGGAGTCAGGACAGCTGGCCAGTAACTGACCGTGTGATCTTGGCAGGAAACTTATCTCTGGGACTCAAGTTTTCTGACTTGGAGAAACAAGATGTTAGGATGAAATGGTGTAGAAAACCCTTATTTTAGTTCTGAAAATTCCATTGTGGTGAGAAACCTCAGAGGTTCTGGAACTTTTATCCTTGAGCAGTGGGGAACCAGAGCAGAAGCTGATAGGCAGACCGAGGGCTCTAGAGATAAGAACGAATGGATGAACATGGAGTTGGGGAGTCCTCCTTTCCCAGCCAAGTCAAGACGGGCATTGAGGGGATGAGAAACCCCCAAGGAGATACTGAACAGGAGGAGGGAGGCGTAGGCTGGGTAAGTCAGAGGTAGGCAGCTTCCCGATCACGTTCAGGGCCAAAAGTTCCAAGGGTGCCCAACGGACCCCTCCTAGGGGGACAAATGGTCTCTCTGGCCTTTCCCTCTTCAGGCCCGCCTATCCTCACCGGAAGGACCATCTACACTCCTGCCTTGCTTATAATGACCATCCGCCCTGAGAGATGCATCATGAGGCGATTTTGTCCCTGCACCAGTGTCCTAGAGGCTAATCGCATAAACCCGGTTGCCAGGGCCACCACACCTGTGGGCTCTCTGGCGGCCTGTCCCTGACTGAGATGCTATTGTGAACTCACAACCGCCATCATGGGATCTCTGGCTCTGTCTTCTCAGTGGGCTATTTCATGCTTTCCCACCTGCAGGACAAACCCACAAGCTTCACCACTTCGCTCCAAGATGGAGCTGAGCACAGACGCCAGCCTTGTGCCTACTACTCAGGTGTCAGGGGCCTCGAGCAGTCATCACCACAGGTCGCCGAGCTCGGGGGGAGCCAGGTCCAATGTTTCTGGTGACTTCCTTCAGGCTTTTTCTGGGTCTGTCCAGGGCATCTGACGCCGGGCTCTGCTCTAGAGAATTTAGGTTCCTGGATTTTTCCACTGCAGTGGCATTTTGGTTGTTAGAGGTACCCCTAGCTCCAGGCTTGGGATGGTTGCCCAGGAAGACAATGGGCAGACTGGTGCCAGCGGGGATGTGTAGCTTTGCTTCCTGGTGACAAAGAGTGTTTGGATGGCAAAGAAGTCCGGGGGGCCCTCTGGGGCTGTCTCCGTTTGTTATTTCTGCTCCTAGACAATTTCAGGCAGCTTGGGGACCTGGAGTCCCCCTGCCTCAGCCTGTGGCTAACAACACCCCTAGAGTGAAAGGGGGCGTGTTTCTGCAGCCCTGGCATGGAGGAGCTGGCCTTTTCTAGACCAACCCTGGCAAAGACTCACTGGCTATTCAGAGCTGCAGGAACTGGAAGGCCATGGCTGGGAAGGTGCAGGAATAGTGCAGGGCGAACAGGGCTGTGGGAAACTGGCTTTACTGCCCGCTCAAGCTGAATGCCATCTTCTCTGGAGGGTGGTCAAGGACACAGCCGAAGCCTCTTGGCAGCTCCTTCCCTCCTCCATCCCTGTAATAATAGCTCCTAACATTTATTGAGCCCTTAGTATGAGCCAGGCACGGTTCACAGCCCTTCCATGCATGAACTCATTAAATCCTTCCCCATCTCCCTAGAAGGTAGGTCTGTTTTTATCCCTAATTTAGAGTAAACAATATTTTCAAGCCCCCTGAGGGACAAAGAGGTTCAACAAGCTTGTGAATGGACTCGGCCAAGGCTCTGGACCCAGCCAGTTTGGCTCCAGAAGGTGACACCTACACATGGGGCCTCACCACCTGCCACGGGACAGCCTGATGATATGGTCCTGCCCTCTGGACTTGCCCTGGGAAGTGTTCCCTTGTGCTTGCCCTCTTGGAGCCCAACTCAAACTTGCGTATGAGGACAGTCACCAAATTTACTAAGTGCTTACTCTGCACCAGCGATTGCTTCCCACGGTTTATTTACTATGATCCTCACCACCACCCAACGGGCTCGGTACTGTTGCTCCCTCCATTCTACAGGTGAGGAAATAGAAGCT
Organism: Uropsilus gracilis; assembly: GCA_004024945.1. NCBI lineage: Eukaryota > Metazoa > Chordata > Mammalia > Eulipotyphla > Talpidae > Uropsilus > Uropsilus gracilis. Next base: position 85,298 of record PVHY01005085.1, read on the forward strand.
CCAGCACTTTAATAACTTGGTCAATGCCATTCCTAAGTAGAAGAGCCAGGATTTAAATTTGAACCAACGTCTGTCTGATTCCAAAGCTCTGAGAACACATTTTACTCCTTCACTGAACCAACCAACATTGTATAAGCTTGTCTGCCATACGCCAGGGACAGTGGTGGGTGCAGGTGGGCATACACAGTGGGACCGTTTCGGACTACCTTTCTAGAACGGCAGCCTCATGCCTCGAACTGCCTGGTGGACATTACAGCAGCTTCTTAAATAGCATCGCTTCTTTCGCTGTTTTATGACCACATTCATGTGAATAAGAGAATCCCGGCCATGTTCGAATGAAAGGATATTTGAGAAACTAGTTTCCCTATGCTTCATTTTACTTGCAGTTGCAGTTCCCAAGAACTCACCGACAAGGTTAAGTGGGACTTCCGGTCCTACCTCAAAGTTACATGTTCAAAAGAGAACGCTTCACACTTCCTCCTAATTGCTCCGCCCAAATACTCCTCAGCTCCACAATTGGCCCCAGCATCCCTGCAGTTGCTCAAGCCAAACATATATGGGTCATCTTTAAATCGTCTCTCTCAGCCCCTGCACCTAATCTGTTCGCCTGTCTGGTGGACCATATCGGGAGCGCAGAGGAAGGTCCGCAGAGGAAGGACGGAATGGAGAAGCCACGTGGAGGGGAAGAGGCATTCCTTAGGCTTTTTCGACCTCTCTCTGTGGCTACCACCTGCGGCCTAGCTTTCTTCCCAGGTTTTATTGCCCATGTTATTGCAAGAAGCGCCTGGGGGGCACGAGCGTGGGGCACGCGCAGCCATAATTGTGGATACCCAGGCTGAGAGGTGCGCGCACGGGCATGCATGTGTGTGATGACAGACACCTGGGGCTGAGGAGCACGTGCACAGCAGCCTACCTGTAAGTGTGGACACCTGTGCTGGATCGCAAAGCTCCTCAGGCGGGAGAAGCCAGAGAGCTTGGAGGTCGTGGGGGTGGGGGCTCAGTTGCTTCCTGCCTTCCAGCGCCCTGCTCCCCTGCTTGCTGGCCTGCCAGTGTCTGGTGCCCTGCTTCAGCATCAAAGGCCCATCAGATCTCCCAAGGGCTCCAAGATCTTCTACCATTTGCCCAAATCCACCGCGAACCTGCAGGCTCGGCCCTGACACACTTGCTCATACACCAAGTTGCTGAAAGTGTGTCTGTATGGATACGGAAGCCATCCATGGTAACCGGTGCTAGGGGAGGTGGGGTGGGGGTGGGGTGGGGGTGGGGCGGGAGGGCATCTGGAAGAGAAGAAAACCATTGAAGGGCAAATGAGTTCATCAGGCTTTTATCGCCACTAACCTGTGGCTACCACCTGCGGCCTTAATGGTGTTGCTGCAGAAGATGCTTGAGAGCGTGGGTATGGGGCGCACACACCCATAATTGTGGATACCTGGGCCCAGAGCGCATGGGGGGGCGTGCATGTGTAAGTGGGCACACCTGTGCCTGGAAGCAGGGGTAAAAGC
>PVHY01005086.1:0-86520 GCA_004024945.1 Uropsilus gracilis
AATTTTCAACTAATATATAACATAGATGATCTTATGGCATTTATTCAATGACTATTTGCTTTCCTGGACTCTTTGAAAGGTTGGTTCTTTTTCAAGTACTATAAAATGACTTTGGAATACTGTAAAAAATTGCATGATGGAGCCCTTTCAGTCAAATGTTTATTATATGAAAAAAATCTAATTATGAATAAAGAGGTAGGATCAAATAGTCTTCGATTCTGTCATTTAAATAATAAGCATACTTATGAGTTAAAAATAAATACACATCTCAAGAACACAGGGCTTCTTTTTTGCAGATTCAATTGAAGTCCTGTCTTAGAACATTGGTGTTAGTATTTTTTGATAGAAATTCTTTCCTGACTTGCCGCCAAGTTTGGGTAAAAATAGGTATCATTTGATCAGTGTGTGACATGCATAGTTGCTGAATTAAGTAATTTAAAATCATACCAATAGACACCTGGGCTTTATTAAAGTAGATTTCCCCCCTTTGGCATTTGAAACACATGCCCTAATAAAGATGGAGCTTGAAATCATGCATTTTCACAAATAAACCTTTAGCATGACAACTAGCATCATCGCCAAATGAAAAAGGCATTTAAAAGTGGCCAGCATTACATGTCAGTTGCAAGATCCCTGTTCACATACTGAACAGTGAGCTCCCAGTTTCCTTTACTTCCTGTAGTGTCTTTTTTCTACCACTTTGGAAAATGTTATCCTTTTGTGTAGAAGAAGAGTTTACACACAACAGAGCACTCAAAGAGAGCCTTCAATATAAAATGCCTCCATATGTTAAAAATAAAAATCTAAAACAAAATTTCTCATTTGCTCCAGGAAAGAAAACAAAAACATATGCATATGAGACTTCCTTGTTTTCATTTTCCAAATGGTTATACATTTTAGCTGTAGTCTAACTTTCTCACAAAAAAAAAAAAAAAAAAAAAAAAAACACTCTGCTAGAGTAACCACTCTGGACTTGTACTTTAGTCTTAATCCCTGATACAAAAATAATAATAATAATAATAATAATAATAATAATAATTTTCCCACTGACTCCATTAGCTGATGCTAAGTGATTCTGAAATAATCTTTTTCAATTTAAATTGTATTACTTAGTTTTAATGTCAATGAAAAAAATCCTCAGTTAAAAAATTGTCTTTGGGAGTTTTTGTCCTCCTGGCAAGGTATTTAATACATAGATTAGTTTCTCAATAAAGGAACCAGGACTCATACTTGTTAAGTCATTTAGTACTAGATTAGTCAAAGACCAGGAGAAATTCTGATAAGGGTTCTTGAACTAGGATAGGTTTTTTATTTCACTTTAGCTAATTCTAGGCAGAGAAAAGAAAAAAAAATAATGCTATGAATAGAAGCATTGAAGGTTTTAAACTCTCTGTATGGTTCAGTATATATAAAATATGGACTCAAAAATTCATGTGGGATCAATATTAACATTTATTATTTAAAATGTGCATCTTAACATTAAGTGTTTATTATAAATTTAAATTTATATCTCAATCTAAGAAAAATCAATGAATTTAGTTCATCATAGCATGTAAAAGATTTTAAAACTGTAAAGGAAAATACAAAAAACCAAATTTAACAGAAAAAAAATTTAACTAAACTGTCTAATCAGAACTAAGCAATACAATGATAGAATAGATAGAATATAATAGAATGATAGATAGAATAGAATAATTAGAAAAAATAATTAGAAAACTAATTATCCATGAACAGTGAAAACGTTACCTGAAATACAAGATACCTGTCAATTCTTTCAACCTGGCAAAAATTTTATAAAACCCAAGAGTGTCACTTCCACATGCTAATAAATGATAGCAAAGATTCATACATGTTGTATCATGTAATCGTGAGCTACTATATGTAAAATATACGTACATTGTACACCAGTTCTGCTCAAGAGAAATTTCTGTGATGCAAATGTTCTGTGTCTGCACTGCCCAATATGGTAGCCCATAGTTCATATGATTAATGAGAACTTGAGAGACTAGCTAGTGACTCCCATATTGGGCAGTGCATACTTAGAGAAAATGATCTGTGTCAATAACTGTGCTGCATCAGGTGCAGTGTTAAAGAAAAAACAAAAACTTTTATTCTCAAAACTTCCATCAAAATGGCAATCAAGTATCCAGAATCAGGAGGATTAATATGTTATTCCTGTCAGAAGTTTGAAGCAATGGAAGATTGGACTTGACAGGTAGGAGTCCTGGATACATACCTTCTTCATGCTAAGTTTGAGTAACATGAGTCTAACTGAATGAGGTAACATTCAATGCACCTGTAACAGTCACTGTCTTGTTCTCTCACATGCCTGACTCTAACCAGATGATCCTCCTAATCTCCATTTCTGATACTCAGCTGACAATATCTGGAAAATGTCCATTTTCACAGAGTGGAAGGCAGAAAGTCTCCTGAAGCAAGCCAATCTTTTCCTTTAGCCTAGAAAGTGCTTCCTCGTTATAAGAATCACACATGGTTTCTATAATTTCTGTCACATTCTGCCCTAGTTTCCATGAACTGAGAATTGCCTGACTGATTGGATCTCCTGAAGCATTGTGCTCTTTAATTCTGGTCGGCCTACCTCTTTGCAAGTATCTGATAATACAGTCACACAATCCTGATGCCAGCTAGACTACCTATGTCTTCAACATCATTTCTCTAACCCTACTTTCTCTACTTATCTCAGTCCCTGATACTAGACTCACATTCTCAATATGTTATTTCTCAACATAGCTTGGAAACAGGGACCATATTTGTAATTAGTTCACTAATGAAGAGATTATGCAGTCAAGAGAATTTTTGTTGCACCACATAATAGAGAGAATAAAGTACCTAAGTTATATAGACATGCTTGAGTTTCTATCCCATTTCCAATATTTCTCTAAAAATGGACTATTTACCAAGTGTAAAATGCAAACAGTAATTCTCTTATGATTATACCAGTGAACAAAATTAATACTTTAGAGGTGCTTAATACAATGACTAGCATGAGTACTATATAAAATAAATCTGAAATGTTACATACCGGAAAGAGAGGAATTAGTTAATGAATAATAAATAAAACAGTAAAAATAAGCCAGAGATGATGTGAAGAAGACTTATAGGAGGATGATGGCTATGAAAAGAATAATATCTATATATATTTTTAAGGAAGTAAAGACTCCTACTGATAAATTAGATAAAGAGGGAGAAACTAAAAGATAACTTTAAGGTAATTTTGTAGGTAGAGTTAAATAAGTTAAGAAGGATAAAAATCAGGAAACTGCTATGATTCCTGGTTAGAAATGGAAAACAAGGAAAGTTTAAGTTAGTTTCACAGGATATTAGATTTTAGATTCAATTAGCCATATCTGTTAATCTTTGAAGAAACTCAAGTAAAGCATCATTAAAAAACTTATAAAAATCACAAAGCATGTTAGTGGTTTAACAATCAAAGCTAAGACTTAGGTTATAGTTACTCCTATATTAAGAAATTAATTTCTTTTACTTTGAGATATGTAAGACATCAGATTAATATTCTAGGAGTACTTAATTACAGGAAAAAGTTGGAAATACAATTTTAGGAAACACTGAAAACAGCTTAAACAATTAGAGAGAATGAGCTCAGAACTATGAAGTGGAAAGAGAGAAGGAAAAGGTGGCCAGTAAGTAAAAACACTAAGTAGGTATCAGAAACTCAAAGAACACTCAGGGTTTTAGGGTTTGCCTGCATTCAATTCATGTTGCTCTGTATCCTTTACCCTACCATTACTTTTCTTTCTTTCTATTAACTTCACTTGCAAAATTTTCCCAGGTTCAAAAATCTTGCCTTGAACCTGTCCTCATGTTATTGGATTCTTCAATTCCCAAGTATCTTCTATTTCAGTAGTCATTCTATTCAGTAGTCACTGCTCTCATGTCCACTTCCTCTGTAACTATTTTCATTTTTGAACAAAGGCTTCTTGCATTATAAAAACAAAGACCTGATTCCCTGATTATTAACAGATAACTTTTTGTTTGTTTCAGGACAATTTTCCAACATTCCAGCCTCAATTCCCACTGTATCAAGTCATTTACCATGGATGATGTGCAAGCCTCCAGGTAAACTTTGCAGACTGGATTAACATTCAGTATACAAGTCTTCAAAAGTTATAACATTCAGTATATAGATATTCAAAAGTTGTTGACTAAGAAAATGTTAAATTAACTCAAAGGTCCTGCTTTGTAACTTAGATCACAAAGCACTAAGAACAGAATGTTCTGCAGATAATAGCTGGAGAGATATTTCCTCCATTTATTATTTTAGCAATTCTGTAGCCTTGTTTGTGAACATGTCACAGATAAGAAAATAATAGAACAATCTCTTAAGAAAGTAGTGATATATTTGCCATTCCCAGATTGGGAAATACAATCTATATTTCATTTTAAAACATTAGTGTATCTTGTTATAGATAAGTTACTTTATAGCAATAAAATGTATGACATTCCTCTGGAACCAATATTTTGACAAAAAACCTCCTAGTACACAGGAACAAGAAGTCTTGCTGCTGGAGTGTTAAGAAATAAACAATTAGCTAGAGATATTCTAAATTTGTTTTCCCTACTTAAAGGATTCTCTTTTGGTCAGTGGATATCACACTGTTGTGTCAACAAAGTGATCTGGAGGTTTAAGTAAAGAAATGTTTTTAAAGTATTTTTTCCTTTGTTTATATTGTCATTACTTAAGTAGTGAGAGAAGGGAGTCCCTAGGAAATCTTTACCCAGGTCTTTTCCACTATGGCTCAAAATGTATGGTGGGAATAAGAAATTCTACTTACCTACTTAAATAGAGAGATAATAGAAGTAAAGTAAAGGATTGTCTCTCTGCCTTGCATTAGTATGAAATCATGTCACAGTAAGAAATTTACATGATTCTAAAGTCACAAAAGATCTGACCTCCAAAAGGCGGTGAGGTGAGAAAAAAAAAAAAAGCTCATATTGTCGTATTGTTTCTTGAATTAAATAAATTTATTTAGAAGATACTCCTTTGTCTTTATCTTAGATACCCCATAATTACAAAATAAAAAAGAAGTCAGAAAAACTTATCAGCATGCTTAAAATTTTAAAACATCGGAAACTAACAAATGATCTTTGAACAAAAGCTGTTAACTTTATAAGCTAGCTTCTTTTTCTTGAGTTTATACACTATATTTAATATAGATATGAAAAAACTGCCTGTAGAAGATGACGGCTTTGTACTTTAATCTTGCAACAGACTTGAGCTGTAAGACCTTCCTTAACTAAATGAATCAATTTCATCTCTACCTCAGTTTACTTATCTTCACAGAGTACATAATAATAAATATATCTTGAATATAATTGTTTGTATTTAGAACATCAATTAGAACTTAAAATAGTGTCACTGACAGCAGTACACAAGCAATAAGTTGTAGCTACTATTACTCATATACATCAGTCTCTGGAGATTTGCCTTAGTGGGGAAATATTTCAAACATGTTTTACAATTTGAATTAAATCACATATCCCCCAAACACATCAGAATGAATAATAATGAGTTTCTTATCTATTAAAAAAAAAAGCAAAACAATCAGAAAATGAGAAAATCACTAACCGTTGAGCCAGTAGTGCTCTGAAATATCAGTTCTGATGTAATGGTGGTCATGAGTAGGCCCAAGGGACCGTGTGAATGCAGTATCTTTGCCAAGGAAATCAGAAGCTGTTCCAGAGTAAAGGTATTCCTCTGGGAATAAGAAAATAATACAAAGGTACAGACATCACTATGATCTAAAATATATTAATTTCACAACATAAGTCTAAAGATGCTCATTGCTTGACATCAGAATATATTGTTTCATAAATCAGATTTTGAAATATTTGCATAGTTGAAGTACACAGAGTTCAATTAACTTTGATAAGCTGATACTAAATTATTTGAATAAAAAAGATCCAAATCTTCTAAATTAATAATTGCACATGCACTGGCTTCTCCTATAAACTCTTCTATCTTCCCCTCTCCTCACATATAATTCAAAGATGGATGCTAAGTACAAATTTCTTTGTGACAACACAAAAAAATTTTTAAAAGTGTCATAATGAAGAATGAATCGTATAATTAGTATTTACTTAATCAAAACAGCATCAATGACCACAACTTTTCTTTGCCTAACCTTTGCTGAAAGGGAGCTTTCAGCACTAAAGTCATTCTTTGTAATTATAACATGCTGCATTCCTTGTTGCTAATCATGTCTCCAATAGTTCTGATAAACAGGAATGCCTGACTGCAAAGGGAAAGATGTTGCCATTACTGCATACCAAACCTCTCTGTCCTGTAATTGATATATAGTTGCTATCCATGTGGAGAAGAGAGGCAGAGAAGAAGGGAGGGGGAGAGCAGGAGAAGGGTAGAGAAGGAAGGGAAGGAAGCAAGGGAGAGACAGGGGGAACGGGAGGAGAAGACTAGGAGAACAGAGGGTTGTAAGATAGAGGGGAGGGAAGGAAGGGAGAGGGGAGAGGAAGAAAGGAAAGATGGGAGAAGAGAGGTACTAGAAGTAAAGGATTGAGGGGAGGAAGAGATGGGAGCAGAATCAATTTTCCCAAATGCTAATCAGCATATTTAAGAAGGGAGTAATAGGGGTGTGGCTATAAGAAAGCTGTGCTCATGAAACAGTGTAATCTAAAAAGGGAAGGTCCCATATTCCCTGCACCACCCTAGGAAGGTTGGAGTTGAGCAGCTAGGGTAAGCAAAAATGCACTTGGAAGAGAAGACTCAGAAGAGCTAGAGGAGATGTGTTGAGCAGAGAACCATGTGAACAAGTCCTGTTTGCTTCTTGGTTTCAGACTTACACCAAGGAACTTGGGGGACAGGGAAGGGTATGTGGAGTAGAGACATGTAGAAACAATTAGAAGAAACGTGGGTCAGAGACTCCTGGGGAGACTGGCAGTGGAAGCGATTACCTTTATTTGGATTGTGATTTTGTTCTTTTCATCCAAAAATTGCCTAGCCCTTTCTGAGCCTTTTCTATTGTTCCCCCCCAGAAGTGGTCTTATGCTTGTGGAAAACTTTCACATCTCAGAGGCCAAACCTCACTTTGGGCCAACCCTATTTGGGCTGGTCATTTTACCCATGAGGAGATGGGAATTTTGGGTGTTTTAATGGAAAACTATCTTCCTTTCTTCTCTTTCTATCACACTAACCCTATTAAAACTTCTTTTTTTTCTTTTCCTTTCTTTTTTCTTTACTTTAACACTATAAGAATGCTTTGTCTTTATGTAGCAGAAGGCAGAACCCATTTTGAGTGTGCAGATTTTAGCTTTCTTGGGGTACCAATGCTCAGTCCACACCCACAGTGCAGAATATGCTCCCTCTTTAAGAGTCACACCTCTCTCTTCTTTATAGTCAACTAATTTAGATTACACGTGACAAACCATGTTAAAAAAAATCGAATCTCAATAGAGCATTTAAAATTTCTTAAATATCTAAATATTTAAATTTAGGAACTATTTAATCCAGTGTTCTTTTAATCACTGAAATATAATTTTCCTTGAAACTTTCAAATTCTGCTTTTGTTTAAATTTTCTAAATTTCCTGATTATATGCCTCCAAATAAAACTTTTACTTAATTACAACCAACCTAAATAATCACAAGTACTATCTAAAGGAAAAAAGAAAACAAAACACAGGAAGCAATCCAGTTATGTAAAGCAAATATAACTATGAAACTGCTTCCATTCTTTAAAGGCATTAAAATAAGTGGTAAACATCAATATTCCACTGAAAGGAAAATCTAAAAAATAGAAAAATAACAAAAAGACATTATTTGAAAAGTTTGGTAGGAGTAAAGGAAATAGCAATTACTTTGAAACAAAAATTACTTATATTTGAATGTAGTTCACAGAAGAAAAATGGTATGTTCCAACATAAAAATCAAACTTGCATATCCAGATTTTAAAACTGTCTTCTTTGTGTTTAAAATCACTTAAAGATTCCTAGGAGAAGTCAATAATGCCTACAACCTATTGTTTTGTATTGAGCTGTGTCAACCCCACTTGACAGATAATCACATGCCATCTATCTTATTGTCTGAGGATAATGGCTGAACATTAGTCATATGGTTTTGAAAACACAAAAAAATACACACACTTGCACTTCAAAGAAGGATACCTAATTCTTACTAAGAGAAAATGAAAATGCCATGGTGCTTTGCTCTTATCGTCTATTCAAACATTTGATAGACAAGTTAAATAAAAAGAGACTAAAGTCATGAACCAAACTAAGACAAAAAGAGCCCTTACAATGGATGAAAATCAGATTTTGTGCCAACATTCCTGAGAACAGCCTTAAGACCACACAGTTCTGCCCTTTTCAAACAAGAGAGTCATCTCATAAGAAAATTTAAGATGTAACAAAGCAAGAGAATTGAGATGTGTTAGTAAAAATCTCACATTTTCATTATTATAATCAGGCTATTGTGAAATCAGAAAAAAAAAAGTTGTTATAAATTCTATTATCTGCATTTAATAGCTTGATCCATTTATTAATGTACTGATGTATTTTATTAATCTTTCCACTCATATTTTAAACATATTTTAAAAGTTATTTAAGGAGTTGTCAAATTTAAACTCCACAGTGAGCCAAATAGGGCACAGCTTAATATAAAGAAACCTAAGAAATCTAAACATAAAATTATAGAACAACAGTTAAAGTGTCATTCCCATTAAGGAGAATTCAAGCAGAAAATCATGTAAAAAGTTACTGCGAATATTAAGTTGCTGGGGCCTCATTTTATTGATCAAAGTGTTAAGTATAGAGCAATTTAATGTTAAAATGCTATAATAAAAAGTAGAATCAATCCAAACAAATCTTTAACTTAAGAAAAAAAATATGTTGTTTAATTTACACAAACCCTTTTAGAAAATCACCTGAAAGCGAGAATATCCAGTCATTGATCTTACCTGTCATTACTGAAGCAAAAGGCTGTTGAGGATCAAAAGGACATTTCAGTCTGCCAGACTCCAAATTATGTGTGTCGAGTTTGAATACAACCTCCTGTTAATGAGAAATAGTAAAACAAATGAGATTTCTTTTTCAAATATCAGAATCAGCAAGAAAATAGGAGATAAGAACTAAATTCTAACTCATTTATTCAATAAAAACTGATTGAACAAATAGCATGTGCATTATGCTAGCCTCCTTGACTCTTTAGCAAATATTATTTCTGGCAAGACTCATTTCTCATGTTTTAGTCCCCATTTGCCCAAAATAGAAATGACAATACTGAGAGGATTTCAATTGAAAGTGGTGATTTACTCATCAATTAATTTAGTCTGGATAACTATCATTATTAAACTTTACCAAACGCACAATTCCTAAAGTCTGATAATTAATTCATCGAGCCTAATGAAAGCAACTTTCTCATCTAAGAAACAAATTCACTGTAATAATTACACTTTCAGGTACTAAAGGATCTGTAACTGGACCAAATTACTTAAGTCTTGTGATATTTTGCAATTTTAGTGACATAAAATTATGTCATTTTTCTTAATGTCCCTGAGGCTGGCAGTTTTCAGAACTGTTTTATTTTCAGAACTGTTGATGCATTGGGGGGGGGGGGAGAACAACTTTTGTAGTATTTTCACTATTATGAAAATACTGTACACATTAAAGCCACTTAGTTATTTTGGCTGAAACATTTTTTTATTATAGTGACCACAGACAGAATGACACTGGCAAATATTTAATATTCAGGGGAAAAAAAAAGCATCTTAAGTTGAACTTTCCAAGAAAAATATGAATGTATAATTGATGTAGCCCCATGAGTTTGAGTGTTTCATAACAATGACAACACAACTACTAGCACAAAGGCTGATGACTCACCCTGAATAGGCACTAGTTAGAGAAACTTTCAGATATTCTCTGTAGATGATGATATACACACTTTTATCAGAGCACATCCATAATAAGCAGGGACTATTCAGTACCACTTTCTAGAAAGCAAGCAATGAAGCAGAAGAGAGAAGACACACATTCACACATTATTTATGTTATTACCCTGTCATTTCATAGTTTTTGAAAAAGAACACCAGTAACTAATGCCTTATTAAAAATAGTGACACCAATTAAAATAACAACTCAGCTTATAAAAAAAAAGAAATCTCATTATTCGCAGCACTATGAATGGAATCGGAAATGATAAAGGTAAAAGGAATAAATAAGTCAGGAGAAGGAAGACAAATCGATGATAATTTCACTCATGTGAAATTAGAGAAACAGAAACAACAAAAAAGGAACAGACAAAACCTAATCAAAACAAACCCTAGAAATCTGACTGCAGAAATGAGCAACTAGAGGTGGGTGGGGATATGAAAAGTAGGATTTGTATATGGGGTTCAATGGACTACATTGGAAGGTAATAGATACTGTGATGGCAGGTGTGAAACTAATCTATCTGAATCATTAAGTAGTGTAATTCAATATTAGCTCAATAAAAAAATTCAAAATATACAGTATGGCTAATGTTTGCTCTTACATAGTACTAAGTAAATATACTTTGCAATCCACAGTATTATTCTTAATATTTAAAAGGCACTACCAGTGTGTCAGGAAATTAATCAACATCATCTCATTGACCTCTTTACTTAAAGTCTAATGATGGAGCTATGTTAAGAACTTCAGCTTCACAAGAGAAATATTGAGGAACAATGGATTAAGTACCTTGCTTGGTATCACTTAGCTAACAAAAGGTAAAGTGGGAGCTTGAATTTAGGCTGTCTCATGCTTTTAATATATTGAGGAACAATGGATTAAGTACCTTGCTTTGTATCACTTAGCTAACAAAAGGTAAAATGGGAGCTTGAATTTAGGCTGTCTCATGCTTTTAACTAAGTCAGTCTTGTAGTAAAATCATGCATTTAAAAATATGCTTAAATTAAAAGACTCACTGTCACCATGAAGCATGATCAAACCAACCCAAGTGTATGTAGTTAGAAAAGTTCAGTTAGTGACAAGTTGTGACACTGATGCCTCGACAGGAGAAAATCTAGTGAGAACACATTTAGGGCATGCTTCCCAACTGCAGACAGGGGCAGAGATGTAAAGGAAAAGCACTCTACATAATGGCACCTTATTCTCCACAGGTCAAAAAATTGTCAAACTCTTCAGTCCATAATGGGATCTTGAAAGGGAAAGAGTGAACTGGATTCTGGTATCACAGAGGATAACTGGGAAAAGCTCAAAAAGAAAAACTAAGAAAATATTTGGAAGAATGCCATAGTTGGTGCAATGTAGAGAAACCATTATAATTGTATAGTCTTCTGTTTTCAAAATGCAACATTTCATTAAATTTCCGAGATAAGCCTATAAAATTGGTATTTGTTGAAGCTAAGTCCAAGCTCTCTCTTATAATCTCCTGGTGAAAGGAGACAGCAGGAGAGCAAGTTTTCTTGAGTCAGAGTCAACAAATTGATGTAAAAATTATGTCTGATTAAAGGGATCCCTGAGATAAACGGATTGAATTATACAGCCCTTTAATTTTTGAGACTTTAACTCAGTAAAGATTTTTTTCATGAAATTCCTAATGCCTTATTGTGTGAAACACACCTAAACTCTGTAAGAAATACTCTGGAAGTAAAGCTATAGACAATAATAATGATAGGACACATTCAATCTACACAACTATGTAAAATTATTATTAATATCATCCTTATTTAAAGATGAGGTATGCAGGAACAGAAGGGAGATCCAGGGGAAAGACAATGCTTCCAGTGTAATTATTAAACAGCTATCAAGACACCCATTATTGCTGTGTGTGTACAGTAGTAGTAGTGTACAGTAGTAGTAGTAGCAGTAACTGTAGTACCAGTAATAGATATTTTTGATGCATACATACATTTTTAGATAAAGTACATACACGTGCTTTTGAAAGTCATGCATCTTTACCCTTTTGTGTCCCTGTTGCCAGTGTGATTGAATACTAATGATGGGGATGAAGTCCTATGACAAAGCCTAATGATAAATTTTGTCATTTTACCCACAAAATAATTCTGTGGATAGTAACATTATGACCATCATTTTACTGAATAGGGAAGCTGAGAAAGCTTGTGCTGTGTATGTAGACCACAGAGCTGGTATATGAAGGGAGCCATCACTCAAACTCTAGCTCCCCATGCTCTAACTTTGAGCTGTTGACAACACCTATGACTTCTGCCCTGAAATCCAGATCCAGCTGTCCACTTGGCAGAATGTACTGAACATTTCTCTAATGCAGAATGTAAAAACGAATTCACCATTTTACCCACAAATGTGTTACTATTTTCACCTCTATAAATAATGCCACTCTCCAACTCACTGCCAAAGACAGAAATCTGGGATTGATTTCAGCTTTGTCCTCTTTCTTCCCATTGTCCTAGCTACATGGAACAGTGACGCCCACAAAGCCAAAGTCTTATACTCTGTCCTTTGTCCCTGTTATGTATGTTGCTGTTGCTCCTTTTTAGTCACCTAAGGAGAAATCTTACTATTTAAAAACTGTAGGTCTTCTAAGTTACCTCTAGGGGGACAATAATTAAACAGAGCTGATAATTCATTTTAGAAAGTAATAATCTTGAATGAGGACAGAAAAACAATTACCTGTATTCCTGACCTGTGAAAACTCAAGGCTCAATGCCCCAGCGTGCTCATGCTCGTAATTCTCTTACTCACAGAACCTGTAAATTTGACTGCCCCGAGCTTCCTGACAGTCCCAAGCTAAATAATTAGCTCCTTCTAAATTCCCTTTCAGCACATGTGACTTTTAGGAGCTAAGGAACACTGTTTGCATCACTAGCAGGTTGCAAGTTTGGCCTTTAGCCTCCAGCCTCAAAACACACTCAAGCTGTGGGGCTATCTCACATAATTATACCCTCTGTTAGGAGCTACTGTTATATATTACCCTTCATCAAAGCAAGGCAAGAGAGCTACACCAACAACAAAGAATGATGGATTCAAGTTGCCAAGTCTCCTAGTGGTTCAGAGATTTAACTATCAGGGTTGCTTTATTTTCAAACAGTTGAGTCTGGTCTGCTTAGACAAGTTGGTTAGAGAAGAAAATTTATCTGACCACAGTTATAGGTTTGATCTCTGCATGAATCAGTTAAACCAATATAAAGAAACCTATTCCATAAGCCCAGACTTTACTTTCCAACACACAACCAATTATCCTGAAAATGTGTGGTTCTTCCTAAGAACTGCACACATAAACATGAGGATGACAGTGCAACCCACCAACCCATACAAAGAAACAATTTAGAATGCATATTCAGAAACTCAGAGGGGCATGTTTGTTTCAGAGACAGATGCCATGCTAACTTTCCTTGCTAACCCATGTTCACTTTCCTTGCTAACCCATTTATTAGTTAGATGATCTTTGGCCTGTTATTTAATTCCACTGAGACTCCTTTTTTACTAACTTGTAAACTGGAAGTTATGAAGGTACTAACTTCATTAAGAGTGTTGTAAAATTCCAAAAGTTAAGCCATGAAAAATTCCTGGCACAGCTCATGACACAAAGAAAACACTCTAATAATTATTAATTAGATTACTGAAATCTGCACGTTTCTACTTGCTTAAAAAAATGTAATTGATAGCTGGACTACATTACTTCTAATTAATACATCCCTTATTTCTACTATGTCAATTTGGTCTGGCAGAAATAAAAAATGTAACCTACAAATGAATATCATTGCAATTTTAAGATGTTGATGTAATATTACATAATGGATGTGCACTATTATAAACATAAATAAAAGGTCAACTTTATTGGATGGGAAACATGGTATTATTTATAAAATAGTATCCTATTTCTAGGTCTTATGAGAAATGGATTTGTATTGACAGCAATATAGTATATAAATGTAGTCATAAAGAAAAGGCCAAAGAAAACACAACATACATGGAACTCAGAAACACTTTCAGGATTTTACACAATTCATTTTGATCATCTCAAGAACAACTTCCAATTTAAAGAAATTATATTAGGTAGATGAATAATCAAAATGGCAATCTAAAAGTTGTTGGGAATATACATTTTTATGCAGTTTATAATTATGTTACACAATTTTTTTTAGGTGTAAAGCATTTAGTAGTGTCTCATAGTAAGTACTCTATTAACTAATATTAATATTATATTTCATTAATACTCAGCTATTAATACTCAGTTTTTTAGTTTTTCTACAATTCTGTGTGTCTGATATACACATTTTTAAGCTTTGTTAAAGATGTTAACCTGGCCGGGCATGGTGGCTTGTGCCTGTAAGCTTCAGCCAATGAAGTGGCAGGGGTTAGGGATCGCGGTTCGAGTCCTGCCTGGGGCCCGTAGCAAGACCTAGTTCCAAAAAAATAGCTGGGCGTAGTGGCATGCGCCTGTAATCCCAGCTACCTGGGAAGCTGAGGCTGGGGACTGCTTGAGTCTGTGATACCCCGGGCAACAAGAGCCTGCGGTTCCATGGGCAAAAACAGCAAGACTTAGTCTCAAAAAAAAAAAAAAGATGTTAACCTTTCATGGAAATTTTCTGATAGTTTGAATTTTCAATTTTCTCAGTTATGAAGAATTTCCAAAAACCTTCCACCATGATCCATCCAAATACACACAAACTATGCCTTATATTCAGTTTTTTCTATTACTGTCATCAAATTTACTTGCTTCCCTTCAAAGTGAACCCTTCCACTTTGCTCTAGTTGCCATTTCTCTTCCCCACTCAGAGATTAAAAATCCAGGATTTCTCTATTTTCTCTCTTACATTATTTAATATTTGCCTTTCATTGTATCATTCAATTAACATATAAGCACGCTATAGCTTTTCTTGCAATTTTAAAATTTCTCTTGACCTCCCTTTCAACTAGAGCTCACTGCAACCATTCTTTACAGTGAAACTCCCTGGAAAAGTTGTAAGTTATTCCCCCCCTTCATGTTCTTTAACATTTTTGCACTACAAGTACTCCCAGTCATTTACACAGGTCTTGTAATAATTGGTGAAGGACACAAATAACTTCTGGTCTTGTCATGAATTTGGAAAGCACTAACTGAACCATACTGGTTCACAGAAGAGAATCTAAGTCTGACTGGATTCATATAATAGTTCCTCATTCAATTTTTAATACCCAAATTATCAGTCATAAACATTGAATACAAGGTATTACAATAGATTGTATTTTCATTATATTACCTCTTTGTAGACTCCAAGGTCAATATATCCACATAATGGATGAAATGCCCCGGTGCCACACACATAAATATGAGTTTTGTTGTAGGGTTGAAGTACTCGGATAAAATTTGCACATTCTGTCTATTAGGAATAAAAAAAATAAAAGTATTAGCACACAATTCAGGCTATTGAAAGATTATTGTTCATACCACCTCCTTTCCAAGAAGATAAATCATCAAAATTAAGAGCGAAATTAAAAATGATTTATGAAAAATGTTTAAACACTTGACTTAGCAAAAAAGCAAAGCAAATGTAGCAGCTGTGCTGCACATGAGACTTATGAAGTTTAAAAGGTTTTAAACTAACTAGAGCACCAGAATGTATACATATAGTGGTGTCAAATGTGGCCTAGAAAATGAATATTGAAGGATGGGCTCCCCACCTTGTTCAAGCTAGGTCTTCACAAAATGTTCATAACAAGCCTTTCCAAACATGTAGGCAGATTATTTTAAATGAAAGCCAATTGAGACCCTGCAGGTTTATGAGAAAATTGTACCATTTCCTTAAATATCTAAAAGACTGGAAATTGGGATATTGCCTTGAATTGGGTTTTTTATGAGAAAAAAAGTTTCTATTGGAGAAAGCTATCTGTATGGCAGGGCAAACACTTAACTACATAACATCTGATCTTCATCACGTGACTCTACTGTCTATGGAAATTATCCGGTTCTCCTTCAGGCTGCAGTCCCTACTCCATTCCTTAACTCCTGAATTCAGGATCTACATTCTTGTTTTGTTCACTGACTTTGATATAATCACATATACATATTCTCATATACATATATATGTGAATATGACACATACACACAGAAATTGACCATAAGTATGTAACTGAAGGTGTTTTCTCTCACTAATCTGTCTGATGTTAATTTAATTGTGTGGCCCAGAGGTCACTTCCTTTCCTCTCTAACACTACATACAGATAAATGAGATATCTATATTTTCTTTCATGAACTATCTAGAGGACAAAATCCATCATGTTCTAATATTCTCACATTGTCTGTTTCATACATAAATCAAACTGTGGGTGATAATGTCTCAGCTACACTGAACACAGATGCATATTCCTCTCTACATTCCATTCTTATGGACCAGGACTATATTTCCATTTCTTTTAAAATAATACAGACTCTTTAAGATTCAGCTTGAAATATCTGCTTTTTTCAAAAGTCTCTATTTTTCCCATAAATACATTTTATACCAAATCAAATTCAAAAAAATTATGTCTGTTTATTTTGCATAATCTTAAACTTTAGTTTGTAAAGTAAGTTATAAAAATAAGTTTTTAAGGGAATATGTATACAATGATTACATCTCATAATCTTGCCAAATTAATTCTTTTCTGTATTTATTTGTACATAGTAATTACTTTTCAGACTACTCACTTTTGTTACCATGTTTTCAACTGACCATCCTGGAACAATTCTTTATCTTCACATAATTATTGGAGACAATCTTTAAAGCATGGTTTCGTGAATTCTGGACCAAAAGACCCTTGAGAAAACACTAGGCTTTAAATTAACACCCTTATAATCTAAGCTGACTACTGAGGAGATGGTCCAGTATTTATTAAGGAAAAAGAAACAAGAAAGCACTGGAATTCATTAAAAAAGACAAATGAAACCTGCAGTTTCTCCCATCTAAGTGACCATGAGTTCCTCAAGATCAAGCATTCACCTAATTATCACTGTTACTAGAATTGTTGGAAGGGATATATTAAAGAAAAAAGAAAAGACAATGGCTTATCAGAGAGTTGTTTCTAGTTTAGAGAATTGACTAAACAAAATAAGATATGGATTAAACAAAATAACTTTCACTGTTTAACCCTTTCCCTTATTTTACCTATACAAAATATCAATATCCCAATATCCCAGTGACTGCTCTCATTTCCAAGAGAACAGCTATGTCTGCATATCTACTGTACTGATTTCTGAGTTTCTAATTATCTATTATGTTAGTTCCCTGACTTGGTGAGATGTTAATTAAGGATTTATTTTTGAAGTTGACATAAACTGTAAGACTGTAAGACTGGATTGACAAAGAATAGAAAAATGACTGGGGAGTCCTGAATCATCTGACTTGGTTTACAAAAACAGTGAATCAATTCCCCTGATTGTTTTCTGTGGTGAAGTGATAGGGTGTGGTTCTATAAACAGTCTAGGGGCAATGAAAAAAAGATTCTGGTGGCTCCAGAGAAAACAACCTAGTAACAGAGATCTTAAAAGATATGGTCTCTTTAAATTTAGCCTGGTGTGGACATTTGAACTACATACTCAAAAGTGAAAAATTTTGCACATATTTCTTTTTTAATCCAGAGCTTCACTTGTTTGAAATTTAAATTTCTGTCTTGTTTTATTTTTTTATGCACAAAGCTTCAAAGTTTGTTTAAATAGCATGATCAATAATTAAATGATTTAATTCACTTAACTATCTGCATGGCTATTAATGGTAGCATAATTCTAGGAAGCATGAAGAAAGATAACTAAAGAATAGCAAGGTGTTTTGTTTTGTTTTTTTAACTTTCCCTGAAAGCTAGCTAATTTGTGAAATATTGCCAGAGTGGCAAGGGTTTTGCATGTGGCCAAACAAGTTAATTCAGTAAGATATAGAGTAATATATTCAACTTCAGAAAAATACTGAATTTCTCCTTCCTTTATTCCCCCTAGATACTGTTCATCCTCCCCACTGGAAGAAAGAGAACAGTAGAGAAAGAACTGGAGCAGGGCAAATAAGTAAGCAAGAGAGAATTAAAAACAAGTGTCAAGTTTTTAATTCAGTAATATTTACTTCAATATTATGCATCCATACATGCATCATTGGATAAATAAACAATCTAAATTAATACTTGGAGAAAGAATGAAAGCATACTTGTCTATGTATTAACACCTGAAATTTTGTTGCTTTTTTTCTTCTACATATCTGGATAAATAATAGCCAAACACAAGCACTAAAACTTTTCTAGTCTTACATAAAGGCCAATGAAATCTAAGGCACCTTTATATGTATTTCCGATAACTGACTTATAATTGCTACTTTAATTTATTTAACTTGAATATGAAAAGGCAGTTTGGGAATCTGATCTGTTACTATGTTTACTTTTGTAGAGTATTGAAATCATCACAGAATTTTTCTGATTTGTGCATGTCTATTGTGCCAGTTTTGTCTAATAGAGTTTAAATAGAATTCATTCTATAGATACCTATTTATGTCATACAGTGTTGAAACACTTTAATAAATTGTTAATACATGTAATGTAAATATCACAATTCTCTCAAAAATAGAAAAGCTTACAAAGGATATTTCTGTAGAATAAAAATTAGATGTAAAGAGAAAGGGAAAATATTTAAAGACAAAATATTAAGAGATGCATATTTAAGTATTTAAAAATCTATAAATCACACAGGATAACTCAGAAATATTTTATATGAATGGAACACAAATAATAAGATACTTCACATGAATATATATAGGCCTTAAATATTTATAATCAGAAAAAATTTAAAAATGAACAAATTTTAGGCATATGCCATTCAAAAAAATAACAAAATGTTTAGTATTATAGTAATGAAAGCATTTCAACTGAAATAACAAGTGTTCTTTTTTATTGACAAAGATTAATTAAATATATTTGTTTTATTCATTTATACATTATCAAGCTTTAAATATATGTCCTGTTAGCAAGGGTAAGGAGAAATATACCCACTATGAAGAGATACTGCTAGTTAAAGTATATGAGACATAAACTTTCTGGAGGGCTATTCTAGAATACATATACAAAAATGTTTATATCCCTTGACCAGTAATTCTACTCAATAATCAAAAATGTTCACACAGTTTATATACATGGTTTTTCATGTGCAGCATCATATATTATAGTAAAAACTGGATAGAAACCAAATGTCTAACAATAGGGGATTGATGAAATAATATATAAAAGAATGCAGTGTAGCTATTAAAAGTTGTGTTATAAAATGGAATTTAATGACATGGGAAAATGCTTGGGGCAATCTGTAGAGTGGGGAAAAAAGTGCTTTAAGGGACTATGTATACAATGATTTCATTCTGGAAAATAGTAAATAGATAAGATAGAAGAATAAACATCAAAATGTCACCAGCTATCTCTGGATAATGTTCATGGAGGAGAAGATATTTACAGATGACTTCTATTATAATTTGCAAACTTTGTACAATGAACACTTTGTTTTATTTTCAGAGTTTTTTTGCTTTTTTTATTTTCTTTAAAGAAAGAATGAATGTAATCTTAGAACTTCAGAGAGGAAAGATCCCTTAACTATATGTAATCTCTCTAGTGACAGACTCTGGATCTCTAAGGTTAAGATGACAAGGAAACTCAGGCTGTCAACAACTGGTGTTTTTTTTCTTTCACCTGCACTGAGCTGTCTAAGCCACTCTTTATGATCAGGACAAAAGAGATTTATTTGTGATTTTCTTTTGAATGATGTTTGAAGCAGAAACAAAATACCACTAAGAATTTCTTGATACCTCTTCCCTTGCTTGGGTTAAACTAGGGACCGTGTCAAGAACAAGGAACAGTTCCCATTTGTTTCTTCATCCTACACTCCCTCCTTACTCCAATTAGCTAACTTTCATTATGGTAAATAATTCACTATTTTTCAGTTATATAGTACCTTTGTGTCAAGCCACACTCTTTGTAAACACTTGTTAATCCTAAACACACTCTTGGGAAGTGGGTAAAAATTACTAGAGAGAAGGGAGAAGAGAAGGCACAATGCCAAAACTAATAAAAGATGTCAATAAACCCACACACTTGTCTCAGCTTTCTGTTAGTCTAAATCTGAAATACTGCTCAAAATCAGGATCTGTATTGCAGTGACAGTGAAGAGAGAAATGATTTGAGGGATATGATTTTCAGATCTTACATGTTGAGATCAGTCTTCACATGCAGATTGTAGTGTTGAATAAGAGTATCCATCTTGGAGCAAGTCTTAGATATTCAACACCTGGCTTCACTATTTACTAGATGCATAACAATTAGACAAGTCGTTTAATTATTATGGCCTCAGTTTTTTTATCTGAAAAATGTTTAATAATACAATCTAGCATTGTATTTGTTGTCATTAAATGAGATTATAAATATAAAGGATGAAATCAGCTCCTGGAACAAGGTAAAGACTATGAAAGTGTTATTCGTAGTAACCCTAAAATGTAGTATTTTCAAGGGACAAGTTAAAAAGGAGACAAAAACTTTTCCACAAGATTCAATATCTAAAGACTAGTGAAAAAAGAAAAAGCTTCCCAAATCTCTAATCCTTGGTTAAGCAGTAGAATATGTAAAAGGTAGAGGCAATTACTAATTCCCAGAGAGAATTTAGTGGGAAAAATAGATTCCATCTACTGGATGTTGCCAGTTCTTGGATATTACCTCCAGAAACCTTTATCACCTTTTGTTTTTGCTTAACAGAAGAAGCTTTGAGTTACTATGTAACTGGAATTAGTGAACACACTGAAATGAGAACACTGTTACAATTAAGATGTTCACTGATTGTTTGACCTTGAGTGCTTATTCCTCACCTACTCCATGAGAAAGCTGACATTGGTTTACTGGAATAAATTTAGAACATCTTTTCCCATCTTGCCTCCTGACCATATCCACAATACTAGTAAAACATGAAATGTCCTTCTGTTTATAAAGTGCTCCTGGAGTTTTCAACAAAATAATTATGAAAAGTCTTATAAGCAAAACATCTTTTTTCCCACAAGTTCAAGAGTACTGATGCTTTTGCAAACCTGGGCTGAGGTATTAGAGTGAAAACATTAGAGGTATGGAAGAAAAAAAAAATAACATATTCTAGAACAGTATCCTTGCTTTTATTCCTAGAACAAAAAATATAAAAACTGTGTCTGGTTCCATTAGATGCTAACATTTGAAGATAAGTTTCAGAAAACATAACGGTAGTTGAGAAGATCACATTAAACACTAACTGAATGCAAAATCAGGCATAATTAAAACTTTCTTTTCTTTTACTTTGATAATTTTGGTTTGCAAGAACTATTACTATGTATGAGGCACCATTTGAGCAACATCTGTATCCTTCATTGGAATGAAAGCTCCACAAGAGTAGATGTTGTATCTGCTTTATATACATGTTTATGTACATATTTAGGCTCTTACAAATGTGTTTTAAATAGCTGAATAAATAGATAGGTGAACAAATCTGCTGTCAAGGATCTGTAGTCTTCTAGTGGTCTCCTTAATTAGGCATCATGTATCATGTTGTAATTTTACTTTTATCACATTGATAAAATGGGATATTTTAATCTAATAGTTCATATAGCACATACAGCGTTTGTTGTTATTAAATATGCAGGCATCATTCAACTTAATCCCCCTAAGTTACTATGTTTAGAGGCAACAGTAAAGGATGTTGCAAAAGAAGTCCATGTTATGATGTCCATGTTTCTGCCCAAGGTCAAAACCTTTTAGGTCTTGGATTACATTCAGGAAGTGATTTATTTTGCCAAGAAAGAGCAATTCTCCCTATCGCATTAGTGCAAGCAGTCAGGGCAGAAGGCTGGGCATCTGGCCAAAATCAGAGCAGTCAGAAGAAACCATCAGAGGCACAGGGTTTGTCACTTTTGCTGCAGATAAAACAGGCTAGACAAGTCCAGGGAGTGTGGATGACAGCCTACACAATGCAAAAGCAACCCAGTCGGGATGTCCCATAAGTGACTAGGTTAGCCATACCTGTCTGCGGGTTTTTCTGGTCTACAGTACCTTAAAATGGAAGTTTATTTTAGAATCCTACTCCTTATCCTTTTAAAGTTATTCCATACAATTATGTGTAAGTAAAGTTCAGAGTAAATGATTTCCAGTTCTTTTCTAGAATGCTGCCATTCATTTTCAACCAATCCTCTTAAACATCTCTATAATGCTATCTTTTAAAGACTTCCTCTAGATGTCATAAAGTTAATTTCAATCCAATGACTGTCAATTTACGTCTGTAATGTTAAAATGACTATGACCTTGGTATAGTTACAGAATACATGCCTATAAATGAAAAATACACAATCTTAGAAAAAAGATACTATCTGATCCTTATTTTAAATCTATTTCAAATATATTTTATTCCTATTTCCAAAATTTCTATCAAAAAAATAACGCTATCCGTAATTAATTCTTCAAAAGGTCTAGTATTTCTAATATCTGAGAATACTGTTATTCTTTTTGGCAAGGTAAAAAAGATTATACCATATAATCACGACAGAGACTATGGTAACATAATCTTAAAAATAATAGACTCATGCCATTAATTCAATAAAATGTAATGTAAATATTTACTATCACATCAGTACCAATTAAATAGATGTTTTTAAATTGCTCATACTTACATTGGCATCTTTCCCAGCTAATTTACATAATTCCACCCGTTCCTTTGCAGCAGGCCAATAAATCTGTGAAGATGGCAAGGTGTGTTAGAATCTGAATATCAAAAACACTGTACAATTCTAATTCAGAACATGAGCATGTAAAATTGAAGAGAGTCTATCAATCTAAAAAGCTGCTTCTTCATGTGGAAGAATTTTGAAATTTAAAGATTTCCAAAACGGCGCTAAAAAGTTTTTTTTTGAGGATATTATGTAGAATTACCCAATTTTATTTTCAAATCTTCTAAATGAATTGAATATCAGATAACTGTATTTAGGTGACCATAAATTCTCATTGTGATGTCAAGAGAATCTGAGGTCAGCATGTGCTTAAGGAGGAGATTCTATTTACCCTCTTTTCTGTGTTTACGAAGAATGATGGTGCATTAGAGATAAGCTGAATGAGGTGTGGGAAACAGCAGTTTTCAGAAGCATAAAGAATCCCTCAGTGTCAAAGAACAGTGTGAGTTTGTTGACAGTGTTTGCTATGCATAGAGCTTAGAGGCTTTTACCACTTAGACATTTTATATACATCATCTTATGTACATCTCACCCTCTGTGATAGCTCTACTTACTCTCCCTGATTTTCAGGTTAGACACTTATTTTACACCCATTAAACAATATGTCAAGGCCACGAAACTAGTTTGTGGCAGAGTCAAAACATGACCCAAAGTCTATTTTCTGAACTGAGGCTCTCATCCACTACATACTGAATATTTTTTTGAACCAATCATTAAGGAAAAGGGTAACAAACCCCGCGGTTGGAAACTTTTTTTTTTTGAGACTAGGTCAGCTATGTTGCCGGAGGTAATCCCGATCCCGTAGACTCAAGCGATACCTAGCCTCAGCCTCCCAGGTAGCTGGGATTACAGGTGCCTGCCACCACACCTGGCTGCTTTTTCAAGACCAGGTCTCACTATGTTGCCCAGGGCAGTCTCGAATCCACAAACTCAAGCGATCCCAGGCCTCTTGCCTCCCAGCATTTGGACGACAGGTGCGTGCCACCATGCCCAGCAATTGGTTGGAAACTTTTAATCATGCTCTAACAGTCTTAAATTTATCACAAAGGTTTTCCTTGTTTGTTTTCATAAATTTTAGAATTTCCACCAGGAAGTTTTTGCAAAATAAGTTTGAAGCAGCTACATTACTTCCTCAGTTTACAGAAAAAAAGAAGATCTCTCATAAGCTACAGACAAAAAGAAAAGAAAGCAAACTCATAGTTACTTATAATGTAGTTCCAAGTGTTTCCAACAAACTTTCATTATGTTTCTCAGTAACATTAACAGAAAATGTTTTAATAGAGAAGGGAAGAGGAAATTTTCCTTATGTAACACTGAAAGAAGCTTGTTAAACCTGGAGTTAACAAACACTTCAGAAGTCACTACTGTGTTTACATAATATTATCTTTATATTGAACTTTTTAGTATGTTATTTCTCTGGATAAAGAACAGAAATAGCACTCCAAATTCTCTTAATAGACAAATACAGTGAAATGATAGCGATTTAAAAATGGGTAATTTTTTCAGCTTATAGAAATTTTTAAAAACCTACAAATTACCAACCAAAGGTGTACATTCTAAAAGTAACTGAACCAGTAATAGATTCAAGAGACTGCCTTAATTCAATGTGGCTCACCATATTATTCTTTAGATGCTATTTAATCAGAACTGGTTTAAATCTAAGCAAACATATTTTTATACAATATTGAATAGTAGTTGGTAACAAAACATGAATGGACAAAAGCAATGAAAAGCAATATAAATGAATCCTAGCCATTCATTATTAAGTGAAAATGTGTATATCCTCAAAGTGTAAATATGCAAAAAGTAAAGCGAAATAGTAAACGAATTCATGAAGATAATTATCTCATATGGGAAAAAGGAAAATGAATAAACTGATGTTAAGAAATATGCCGTTTACCAGATCTTAGCTTTTATTCCAGGTAGTGCATTTTCAGGTGATTAACACTAATTAAAAAAGAAATAAAGTAATTTAGTAAAGAAATAAATCAAAATGGAACCTGTACAGACCTATTGACAATAATTATTAACCTAGAATCATAAATTCCTAAATAATTTTAAAATACTGCAGCCGGCAGTTTTTTGAAGTTGCTTTTTCCTGTTGTTTATTTAAATCAATAGTTGCAAAAATACTCAAATGAACATTATTGTCTCCTTTAGAAACAGCATCTTGAGCTGATACGAACTTTCTGGCTTCATATCTGATATTATGAACTTAAGTTACTATCACCGTTTCCTTGTTGGTTATCATTTTTATAATTGTGAAAATATGCATAATATAAAATTTACCATCTTAATGGTTTGTTTATAATTGGTAAGTACATTTATTGGTGTGCAAGTAATCTCTAGTACTATCTTGTAAAACCAAAACTCTGTGTCTAGTGATTCTTGAATATCAGCAATTTTAAAAAGACAACTGTATCACGGCATTGAAAATGAATAACACACAAAACGCATTCCCCGATAAATCTACAGCTTTGATTTTTAACTCATTTTATTTGTCTCTCATCGAAATTAATAACTCTTTTAGTCAATTCAATATGTTGGATCCTGTTCTTTCTGTTTCATATGATGGTCTGATTTAATCACATTTCAGAAACAAATTGAGGATACATTTATATTTTTATTCAGACCTGACAATCTTATCTGTAGAGGAGAGAGCCATGAGTTAAATTATGATCTGAACGACAGTTCATCTAAATGAGACTTCATCTTCATTGATTTTAAATATATTTATAAGGATGTCAAGAGAAGAGAATGATCTGAAACTGACAAAATATGGAAGCAGTCTTTATATCATTTTTGAAATCTAAATGGAAGTTCCAAAGCTTACAGAGTCATTAACTGTTGCTCAATCATGTATTCATTAGACATAATTATGAAGGGTCTTTGCATGCCAGGCTAGTTGTGACATTGTGCAGCTAAGATTTGAATTGAGAAGACTTTTCTGTAAACAGGTACTTCATTTCTTTTTTTTTAATAAGTTAAGATTGGATTTTAATGCATAGATTTCAGATACATAGCATTGTAATTCAATGTAATTCACTGCATAGATTACATTATGATCACCACTGAAAATTTAGTTTTCATGAATCACCATACAATTGAATCCCCTTGCCTAATTAATTGTTCTTTCCTTCTGGTGACCATAATTTTGTACTCATAATCTAAGAATCTATTTTTGGGTTCTTTTTTTTTTTGGTGCTGTTTTATATTCCACATATGAGTAAGATGATTTGACATTTCTAAAAGATATACAAAGTGAAAAGGAGCACAGGAGAAAAGAAATACTAAAGCATATTGGGTGATAAAGTCCTGCCAGTCTTGTGTCACTATTTTAAAATTAACTTATCCCCACTAATTTCAATCTGAATGCAGTACTTTAGTTTATTTTAATAGTTTAAACTCCAGCTTTGTATTAAACTTGACTCTAAAATAGCAACTACAGATTATTTTTCCTCTTTGTGAAGAGACATAAATCATGCTTTAATGGTTTTTGTACATTTTTAGTTATTGATTTTTTTAGTTACTGATGTAATTATATATTTTTAGTTTTTGATGCAACTATAAACTGAATTGTCCTCTTAGTTAATGACCCATAAAAGTAAAATTATAAATTTCAACTGTAAGGTTTTATTCGTGAGTAATGGTACACAAAAACTACAAAGAACTAAGAATTTGTTTGACGCCAGAAGCCAATTTGAATAAATCTTCTAATTTTTGTTTATAAAGTATATTTTCACCAAAATATTGTCTCAGTTTTAATCATTCATTCAAATACAATAAAGTCTACTTATCAAAAATAGACATTAACTCCAGATTGTTATTATTATTGTATAGGAATTCTAAAATACTATCACAAAGATAATTTTACTTTTTGAGGTGACATTCAAAAAGATTTTTTGAGATTATACATTGGCTTGTTTTGACACAATGTTGTCAAGAATTTAGGAATCACAAATAGAACTACCTTAATTATAACAACCTAGGATATATTTGATTGTCTTCCAGACTCTAAACATTTACTGGAAAGAAAAAATCATTGTAGTTGTGCCAACACTAAAAGATACCATTTTAATTATAATTTATGGTGAGTTTTTCTCTTACTTGCTAACTAGTCATTACAATAAACTTTTTAAAATTATTTTTTGATTCCTTCATAGTAAAGAAAGGAAAATATTTCACTTAAATTAGTCTCAGAACAAAGCAAAATAAAAAATAAATGAAAACACCAAAAATGTATACTTCTGCACTTAAGACTGGCATAATATTGATAAATATGATTAAATAGCATTTGTGTGAGGTAATATAGTAATATGCACAATATGACATACATCTCTCTTATCTCTTTATATAAAACTTCCCTCAACTGTTACATTTTTCTATTAGTGTGTGTGTGTGTGTGTGTGTGTGTGTGTGTGTGTGTGTGTATGTGTGTAGGTGGAGTCGGGAGAACTACTGGAACTAGAAATAATATACCAAGAGAGACAGATATAGAGGAGAGAGGGAGATATTAACCCTGAGTACATAATAGTTGATTTCATTTGTAGTCTCAACTGTCATTAATTTTCAAAAAAAACCCAAGGTTCTTGAGAGTCTGAAATTATTTCAGGATTAGTTATTACATTTTAAAATGCTTTACTCTCAGAAATCACACCACCCACTTAAAATGCTATGTCCATAATATCTTTAAAAGTTCTTTTGGACATTTGGCAACATGAAGCATTTAAGAGGCCTGATTATTAACATTCTCATTGCTGGTGAACAGATCAGCAATAATCAGCATATATACATGGTCTTATACTTTTGTGTACCGCACATACTGTATCATGTTGTATTAAAAACTGTATTAAGCAGGACAAACAAAACACATTCTAAAAATTGATGCAGTTACACTATTCCCTAAGAAAGTTACCCAGTTACTGTGCTTTTTTATTTATTAGAAAGTTATACCAGAAGCATAAATACTGCTTGCACAATAGCCATATTAAATGTCCTGAACTATTCATATATAATGTTTGTTCTTAATGACATTCCATGATGGACCCAGCATAGATTTTAAGACTGTCATTTGGTAGGGAGTAATGTTTGGGAATTTGGTGCTTTGATATCAAGGATCTCAAATATGTTGAGAGCTCACTGGTCTGCTCTCCAAATGAATGCAGAGCAGACATCAGCACCAAACAGTTCATGCTATAGGTCTAGATGTACCCAAAATTCCAGTTAGACAGAATGTAGTTACAAATTGAACCACACTACTATTAATTACAATTAAGGGCTGAAAGTGTTCTAAATTTTAGTACTTATCTTCTATATCAAGCTAATATTAAAAAAATACTATGGAGAACAGAAGCAAATATATTTAGTACTACAAAGCCATAATAATTAAGACAGCATGGTACTGGAACAAAATAAGAGACACAGAAAAATGGAACAGAATTGAAAACCCAGAAATAAAGCTGCACATATATGACCAGTTAATCTTTTACAACGAGCAAAGACTATAGAATGGAACAAGGGTAGTTCTTCAATAAATAGTGCTGGGAAAACTGGATGGTTGTAGGCAAAAAAAATGATTCTAACTTAATCCCTAACACCATTTATAAAAATCAACTCAAAATAGATAAGACTTTAATGTAAGACCTGAAGCCATAAAATACATAGAAGAAAATATGGGTAAAAGATTCCAAGATTTACACTTTCAGGCTACATAAACAGATGCTAAGAAAATGAAGGAAAATATAAACATCTGGAACTACATCAAATTAAAAAGCTTCTGTACAGCAAAAGAGACTATAGCCAAACAAAAAGAAACCCAATGGAATGGGTTTTTGTTCTCCATACAAGTGATAAGAGTCTGATAACAAAGATCCACAAAGAACTCACACAACTTAACAAAAACAAAGCAATAGCCCCATCAAAAATGGGGAGAGGAACTAAAAAGATACTTTGCCGAAGAAGAAATACAAATGGCTAGTGGGCACATGAAAAAAAATACTCAACATCACTAATAGTGAGGGAAATGCAAGTCAAAACCATAATGAGATACCATCTCACACCAGTAAATATGGCCCATATTAAAAAAAAAAATGGCAACAAGTGTTGGTGTAAATGTGGAGAAAAGGGGACACATTTACACTGCTGGTTGGAATGCAAACTGGTCCAACCACTATAGAAAGCTGTGTGGAGGACCCTCAAACTACTGAAAATGGGATTACCATTGGATCCAGCAATCCCACTTCTGGGAATCTACCCAACACCAAAACACTAATTCAAAAATACACCTGTACTCAGATTTTAATTGCAGCACTATTTACAATAGTCAAGATATGGAAACCACCTAATTGCCCCAAAACAGATGAATGATCAGAAAGTTGTAGTTTGTAGTATATTTACACAATGGAATATTATTCACCAATCAAAGAAGACAAATTTGCTGCATTTATGATAGCAGGGATGAACCTAGAATGAATCACATTAGTGAAAACAGCTAGAAAGGAAAAGAGAAATACTGGATTACCCAAACTATGTGTGGATATAGGGAAAACAAACCAACAAAAGGACAAGGGAAACTTAAAACTAACAAGCTGTCAGTAACTGAAGCATAGAGCAAGGGAGGGGGTGGAGGGGGTAACACCAGGAGAGGGATGGGCACAAGAGATTAAGATGATGCTCATGGGTGACAAAGTGGTGGGAGAAACTAGGGGTAACAACAATGAGTTTTATATATATATTTATATATATATGTATGTATGTATGTATATGTATATGTGTAATATATGTATATATGTAATATATGTATATATGAATATGTGTATGTATGTGCAATCAATTAAAATAAAATTAATTATAAAAAAGAAGTAAATATATTTACAAAATCTCTTCACCTAGAAGTGATAATTTACAGGTTAATGTTTTAAAAAAGTATGTCTGATAGTCCCCATCTTCTACAATTTACTGATTTAACCATATTTGTATGTTTGTGCTTTTTTTCTATTAAACCATGAAACTGATCAATGAAAAACATTAATTTTTGCATTTTACATTTAGAAAGATCAAATATTAACCTCATATATACATACATGCAGTATTTAGAACTAAAAAATAAATTACCAATATGAAAAAATACAATTTAAGGAAATGGAAATTGCTTTCAAAGCCACATTATATATATGTCACATGCTATAAATACAGATTTTAAGCATTTTTTTCCAGAAGAGGTTTAATATTGTCTTATTATTAGGAAACAGAAACTATATACATTTAAAAATACACCTATGATTCAGTTATTTTATATTAAGCTTATTTGCATATCTAATAAAAATACAGGTTTTTAGTTTAATTTTCAAGGCATTTTTTACTTCATTTTTTTCATAGAAAAAAAATAAGCAAGAGGAACTGACAGCAATGTTCCAAAACTTTTAGCTTCATTCATAATTTATAATTCATTAACAGTTATCATTTAGTAAGGTGAAATGTCAGACACTTTATTTTTAATTATTTAATCTTAGACAAGTTACAGAAACATTCAAATAATGATAAGGTCTTACAACAACATCCTAAGGAAATCCTAATTATATCTGCTCTTTGTTTCATCTTTGGAGAAGCAATTTAATTGACTCAACTTAGCAAGTGCTAGTTCAGTTAAATGCCCTTTGGCCTAAGCCAGAGATGCCAAAACAACTGAATGGAATATGCAAGAAGTTACAACTTGTTCATGTGAACTAATTAAAGATAAAATTCAGAGCACTGAAAATATATGTCTATCCAATAGCAGGACTCAAACAATTAACATAGAAATTGGAAATGCATTGCTTTTAAATGCCATAAGATTACAAGAATTTGAACTACAAAGAGATTACTGACAACTCCATTTCTCAAGCATAGGGATAGAGAAGTAGAGGATCTATACTCAAAGAACAAAGTATTAAGAATAAGAACATAAGCACCAAACATAGAGCTTGAATCACTGAAACTGGAGTAGAAACTGTTACAGACGGAAAGTTTAATTCTAAAGTTTGAGAAGCTTAGATTTACATGTAGTGGGAGGTGTCAGCTTTCCCAAGAAAAGATGAGTTCTGCATATTCTTGTGATCGACTCCAGATAGTTTTCATCATGAAGTCTAGATAAGAACTGTCTCTTCTTTTTTTTTTTTCAGTTCTCAGCTTTATTATATTTTAACCATGATCTACAATTATTTCTAATATGCTGTGCTTATCATGTCAACCCGACATTTCCTTTCTGCAAGTAAATTTAGCTTGGAATTCTTTCTTATGAGTAAAGATCAATGACATGCAGTGGGTTCAGAATATTTGAATTTGAGAAGCTACAGTCACACTCATTAGCAGTTAATGCTGCATTGTCAAATACTGTCTCGGTATTACCCACAGAAAGAGCTTTTTCTCTCTGGTATACATCTGACCTCCTCTGGATGTCCCCTCGTACAACAGGAATTCATTTTAATTTCATTTTCCCAGAAACAGCTTCTCTGATAATCAATCTGGAGTAGTTTTCCAGGAATTTCATGTTTTTGTTTTTTTAAAAATGATGTTATAGCTACTTCTTGTTTCTTTATATTTTTTCCATCAGTCCTCTCCCCCCCAAATCAGAGATATAACACGGGCATAGCCCATATTTTATATCCAGCATCTAGAAAAGTGTAAGGAACACCAATAAATATGTACTATTTTTAAATGAGATAAATGTTATTGCATCAAAAAAATGAAAATAAATCTTTAGAAATTCACAAATGGACAGATGATTTTGAATTACCAGTGGTGATTGTGCAACTGTGCTTTTGGGTAGATAATACAAATTTTTTTAAGGACCGTAGGTCACCGTCTCCATTATCTTGCTAAGGGAATAGATGCCTCATTGAAGTTCAGGGACCACTGATTTTGAGTGACAAGTTACATTACTTCTTCTAATCTCTTTAGTACCTGGCACAGTCTCTTGTACATAAGCATTCAGTAATTATTGAGTAGTGATCTGTAGCATTTTCCTTAAAATTGGAGACAGAGAAAGACTTCTTGTCAAAGGTCTGGCAGTGGTCTGAGCAACCTGAAAGTATACTGACAGTTTATTACAGTGACCAGATGGGACAGCCCATCAGCACCCAGGCCAGAGAGCCAATACAGCCATGAACGAGGCAATTGTTTTACTTCAGTGGTTACTAGACAGCATGTGCTCCACAGGCAATAAGAACAGATTAATCATCATGAAACTAAGCAGGGTCCCTTATAGCAAACTTATTAGCATGTCCACATGGCTTCCAATTGCTTAAATGTTCTTGATTTCTTATCAACTAAACATGAAAAATGAAAATTTTCTTTTATCAAAAACTTAACCTAAAATGAGAAGTTACTAATTCTTAGCCTTTCCTCATAATTAATAAACATACAGGGTAAAAGATTAAATGAGAATGTCTTAGTAACCATGAAGTAAGTCAATAGGAGTCAGAAGGTCATTCTGATTTATAAAAGCATCTCTGCTTCCACTCAGTATAAAGTAGTAAGTACAGGATCCATGTGTATGAAAACCCTCTTGTTCTAGACTTCCTTAAGGAAAGGAAAATAACAAAGTGCCTTTCATGGTACACAAAGAAGGGTGTTTAAATATTCAACTGAAAAATAATTATATATAAAATTGCAAACACATTTAGCTTATTTTCCTAATATAAGTACTTAAAAATAGGAATGCAGTCTCATGAACATCAGGCAATCTTATCGATTTCAGCTCTCATACTTGTAAAATGTGGACTGTCTTACAAGCATTCTGGTTTAAAAAAAAATCCTCTTAGAATTGAGCATTTTACCTTTACATTCATGATGAATGTAAAGCTATCTATCAAGATGAAGTGAAATTATCTCTGGTTATCCCCCCCAAAAAAGGTAGAGTCATCTTAGGCTATGAAATTGATCTATTGTTTTTACACAACACCTTCTCATTTTAAAATCCATGAGAAAATTTCCTTTTCTCACCAAGAAACTTATTCAGCACTTTTCACATTACATATCAATGACTTCACCAAATTATTTTAACTATTATACTGCTTTTGCCTTCAATAGTGTAAGTTCAATTAATAAGGTTTTAATTAATAGGACTCCTTTAAAGATTTTTATTTTTGATTAGTCACCACAGAAATTCTTTGAACAGTTTATATACAATATTTAATTTTGGCACAGATTGTTTCCAGGAAAAAATGTTTTAATTTGATTAAATATGAGTAAAGATAATTATTATCTAAAAAATGAAAGGAAAAAATGAAATTATTATCTAAAAATTTTGAAGACTACTTAAAAATGGATTAATTCATGTCCTAAACTCTTTTTCATCTAAACACTTTGATTAGAGTTTACTGAAACTCAATGGAAATACTACCAAAAAGCATGGGAAACAAGACAGGAAATGAAACTGACTGAGGCTACTAATGGCAAAAATACTATTAACAAAATTTTAATGTACTCTAGTTGATTATCCCTATGATGCTAGTACAGCTATACTTCAGGAATGATATACAATGAGATCACCCATTATATTTGAGGGTGACGGTAATAGTCTTTCTATGGATATGATAGGACAACAAGATGTTTCAGTTGAGAAAAAATTTAAAAGGCGGTGTTACAGGGTTGTGAATGACGCAGTTAAAAATTGTGTTGGTGCCAGAGTACTCTGGTGGGCCGAATCTGAGAGAAAGACCTCACACACAAGCAAATGAGAAGCAGAGAGGGTGGAGATAAAAGGAAGAAGCGAGGAAAGGATAAGGAAGGAAAAAACAAGAATGGCGGACTAAGGAACAAGCCCAGGTGACCTGCCAGGGGAAACCCCCTGGAAGAGAGAGTTGTTGGTAGCAAGGAGCCAGGGAGGCTGGCAGAAGAGTAGCTGAGTAGTAGAGAGTGTAGCACCACATCAAGGTGGCAGAGTAAGCTGGTACTTGGAAATGGCCAGCAATTTTAAAGGCTAATTTGTACATCAGCAATTGTAAAAATATGTTTAAAGAGCTTTGGAAAAGCAGAGTAGCACAGAACAATGGCGAGACAAGAAGCAAAGAGAAAACACCAGAGAAGGACTAGACATTGTAAGGTACCTGCAGGTTTGGATAGGCGCCATCTTAGACATGTGTTTAATACTTTCAGACTAAATGGTACTTGGGGTAAAATAACTGGCCACTTGTGGCATTAAGGACTTTTCGTTTTCCCTGTTAAAGTCCCATGTCAATAAAATTCCTTGTTAAACTGCATATGTCTGGCAACTGTTCCACACAGGTAGATGTACCTAAGGAAACGTAGCTGGCAAAATCCACATTTTAAAGTCGTCCCCCCCCCCCCAATGACTTATTGGTTGGAGGTTTCTATCCCTTTGCACCCAATTTCAGAAATATTAGGTCAATATAGAAAAAATTTCAAAATAGGTAGCTAAGGATCATGTGAAAATTTCACTCCTGTTCAAGCTTTAAAAGAGTTGGAAACTGGATATTAGAGAGTTTTCCCTTCCCCTTATAAAGATATGTTTATGTCTGAGACAGTTGTATTGTATCTTGTAATTAAAAATTCCTAGGATGAAAAATAGGTACCTGGAAAGTGGTTTTGATGGGATGTTTAGAATCACTTGTTGTTAAGCACATAGTCTGTGGAATATTATGAATTATGTTTAAAGGGGTGGGGAGAGACAAAAAGACAGACAGACAGGCTACAGTGCAAACAGGTCAGGCACAATGATTCTATCATTCCAAACTGAACTTCCAAAGTGTGTCCCAGAAAACACACATTAAGGTTTCCTTCATAACAGACAGAGCCTTGATCAAAAAATAGATGGAATAGGTGACCCAGGTCCTGTTCAATAGGTATGAGTGAAGATATATCAGAAGTTAACACCTCGTAGAAATTAACACCTTTAAGTCTCATAAAGAATGAAAATACAGCAGTCAGAGTTTAAATGTAGTCATACTTGTCCAGAGAATTACAGGGGAAAACTCCAGAAAGGGGAAATTCAAAAAATTCAAAAAGATGCCTATGAAAGAAAAGTCACCTTTAAATATTTGAGTAGGCTTGTCAGTTGAGAAGTGAGGTCTGACAGAATTATACATAATTCTCTAAGCCCCTCTCCTCATTCTCCTTCCTTGATTCTAGAGGGGTAATCCATTGTGATTAAAAAGCTCAGGAAAGGGAAGCATTAGGAATAGAAAAGAGGCAAGTTTTTAAGATCTTAAAATTGGGTCCTCCTCATGGCATGCCCAAGCAGATACAGGTAAAGGGAGTGAAGGCTCAGATTTAAATGTGTTTGGAAATTTCATTATATTAAATTGGACGTTTTGTTAGACAGTGTTTACTGTTACCTAAGTGTGATCTCAAAAGCCATAGGACCTGCTATAATCTTCCAGCAGTACATAAGGAGTACCACAAAGTACATTGAAAGGGACAGTGAAGGAAATACAAAGCTTATTATTATATTTCAGGAATTGACATACTAGTTTATGCTAGACTAATAGGTAAAATAAATAATAATTAAAGTATAAGTGTAAGTTTATTTCTCCGGGGTCTATTCATTTGCTGCTATAGTAACTTAGAGATAAAAAGGAAGAAAGGAAACCAAGAAAAAATGCTTGAATATTATGGATTCAAATGCAGTAATATAATAAATCTTCTCCTTTGTGTTCTGTTTGCTTATATACTGGTTTAGATACTCACTCCACCCATGTGTAATTTGAACTGTTTCCAAAATTAGTAACACTTTCAAATGGAAGGATCCCAACAATTCATTAACTCAGAAACCCAACTAAGTAATATAACTAAACAGAACGTATCACTTTTTTTTTATTGTCAAGTATAACACCATTAAAGTTGGAGAAAAAGAGATGCTTTCAACTTGTATATACTATTCCTGAAGTTTACATAAAGAAGGTTCTGGATTCTTTATGAATTAATTATTTTTAGGACTACTTAAGGCTGGCCAAGTTACAAAATGTTCATTTTGTAATCACAGTGACAGAAGTTATGTAGTTAGGAATCATTTGTTTAAAAACGATAGGTCCTTAAACCATATTGTACAAATGTCAATCACTTACATTATTATGACTATACAGAACAAGTTTCTAATGCATCACCATTAAATGAATGATGAATGGATGTAAATATATGTCCACAGTTCATCACCTTTCTTAAAACTATCAAAATTCTTTTTAATACACATTTTCTGACCTGAGAGATGGGACTCTCAAATGATGCTAAGGACTGGGGCAGAGATATTTAGTTCACTAAAATGATAAGAAATATAAGTATCGAGGGTAGAAACTATGATGTTCTACTATACTCTTAAAATGTTTTTTGTTTCCTATCCTAAGTGAACAAAGAATAAACCACAAGCTCCAACAGAGATGCAAATCATTTTTAATAATTACTAACCAGTATGTACCCAACCATTTTGAACTATTTCAAAACCCACACACAATATATGATTCTTCCTTTACAAGAAGAAGAGGAAATGCAATGATATATGCTTTCTCGTAAATTTAGATAGTTAAATATTTTCTATTTTATAACTTTTTTGACTGTTATGTCTAAATGGTGGAAAGCAATGACAATACCCACATTTTCTATTCTATTACAATGATTTGGCACCAAGAGTAGAAATACACATGACTTTCTATGAAAAATGAAAAGAAGATACTAGCTAAAGTAGAAATACAAAACATCAACAACTATATATATATATATAAAAAATTCAGTCACTAAAATATATCCCAAGTTTTACTTATACAAATGCATATAACTGACATAGAGCCCATAAAGCTGACAAAACCAAATCAATCAAAGCAACATAATTTTATATATAATTCTGCTCAAACTATGTTCAATATTCAGTAATGTTTAAATCCTATTTAGACATTTGATTATATATACTCTTATATATATACATAAGTATTATATTTGATTATATATATATACATAAGTATTTTGTGAATAATGCTAAGTACTAATACATTAGAAAAATAAACCAGTCTTTAATTTTTTGATTTAAGTTATAATATGCTCCAGCCAAAGTCACACCCATAAAAGTTACAATATTAAAGGGATACAACTTATAGGGTAGCAGCAAATTTGAAGGGTTCAGCAAAAGAGATTTCATCAGTCTTAGATGAAATTAAAAAAAAATCACAGAATACACTTATAGAGGCAAATACTTAAGTAAGAGAATAATTAGAATAATTATTTATGAAAACTAGCAGCTTTTTCAAATTTTACCAGGCAGGGTGGAAAAAAATAAAATTACATTAAGGGCTTTTAATTGCAATGAATACTTCCAAGGTTATCTCCTGAAAGAAAAATAAATCCAGATAACTTCCTGTTGAATTAGCGAATCTTGGTCATTCCCTCCTTGGCAATATATAGTCTTCCTTTTGATTGACTCAGAAAACATTTATGCTTGCTTAGGTAGTCTACATTAATGAGGAAAAAAAATTAGTCCCTTAGAAAAACTACTTTTTTCATAAAGTAGATTTTCTCTAACCTCTCTGTAAGTATAGATATCAGTATCAATGTGATTAGATCCTGAACAGTTTTTCCACCTAATAAAACTGATTGATATAAGTAAATCATAAATACCCGGTTTTTAATTTAAGAATTGACTTGAAGTATAGCACACAAAAGACACAGAAAGAACTAAGTCCTAGATAACACCACTAAGCAGATACAGCCACCCATATTCTAAACAGTATTTTTATGCTATAATATAAACATTTATTTGACTTTTATATACAAGTTAGGTGCCTTTTATCCTGTTTGTCAATATCCTAAGCTGACTCATAATAGTAGCATATCAGATCATTCTCAAGAAAAGAAGAATCACCAATTAAAAAATACGCTGCAAAACACATTATATATCATCTTTTGAATGTGTAAACACAAGAGGAGCTAAGCAAGGAAGTGGATTACAATTTTAGAAAGTTTTAGCAAAGGTATGTGACTGCAAAGCAAATCATTTACTTTAGAAATAACGGTTGTAAAAAGTAAAAGAAAGGAAGAGAGCAAGAAAGAGAGAGAATATAATTGCTTGTCAGGGAACAATGTAGAGTATATAAAAATGAGGCTAAACATAAGGTGGAATTGAAAAGAGCATTTGAAATTAACAGAAACCTTAAATTTACTAAATTTTCTCAGAAATCAGAAACAGAAGCATATAAAACAAAGGAAACATGATTAAACACCTGTTTTTTAGAGATAACACTGATGTTCAAGGTGACTGGATTAGATAGGGGGAAATGGAGATTCTCTTTTCAGGATGAATATAGTTGAATAAATGTATCAACACTCACAGTTAGAGGAAAATATTAAAATGTGTCCACCTTATCGGCTTGGCCTGTCATCTGAGGTTTTCATTGGGATGGCATCATATTTCAGTTTTCCCTTTGTCTAACACTACTTCCTTAGCTACCATCCCACAGGTGTTGATCCCAAGAACAAACAGTCTATAATCTTTATTTCATAATTGACTTCTGGGGAACTCAGAAGCTACACAATTGTTGGGAGCAGTAAACAAAATTTCCAGCACCAGGTGCTTTACTTGGAATACGATCACTTCTGTCTGATTCTGATTGCTCCACTTGGTCTAGTGTTAAGTGGAAAGAGATGCCAAATCAAGTGTGTGTTTATCCCAAAACTGTCTCAGAGAGAAATTCACAAGATAATTTTTGTAGAAAACTTTGGAAAAGCCTAAATTGTGAGGTGGTACATCCCCATGATGTGATGTTCACCATATTTGTTCTAACATCTATCATGTTTCTATAGACATGAAAAAAATCAGTTATATACTTTTTATCTGAATTACATAGACCTTAAAAAACCTCATCCCACCCAGCATTTACTGTTTAGAGAATAAAATGTTCTGAATGAACAAATTCTAACTGTAGTTCTTATTCTTTCTCTTTCTGTAATCATTTATTCATCAAACTTTCTTGAGTATATACCTGTGCCATTCATTGTACTAAATTCAAAATCTAGTCTGAGCAGAGAAAGATACTATCAAGGGTAATATTAAATACTCCTGGATAAGTTT
The DNA here is from genome assembly GCA_004024945.1 of Uropsilus gracilis. Classification (NCBI taxonomy): domain Eukaryota; kingdom Metazoa; phylum Chordata; class Mammalia; order Eulipotyphla; family Talpidae; genus Uropsilus; species Uropsilus gracilis. The sequence goes on from PVHY01005086.1 coordinate 38,714, forward strand.
TGTCAATGACTATGTTATACTGTGGTCAATAGGAAGTGGTGATGACTATTTTTGTAGTAAATAGGAAGTGGCAATGACTTTCTTTATAAGCCTAGTTTTATATGAACAGCAGCTTCAAGTAAACATATATCCCAAACTTTGATACTGCAATCAAATACTTTCTATTCATTTTTTTTAATTTCTTTAAGGAAAAAATTCCCAGCTAGTCACTCATAACTCAATTATGTTGCAGATTACTTTAACTCTAGAGTACAAAGGGCATCCTTCAGCTTCACAGAGTCCCAACATGTGTGGTTTCTTCTACGGAAGGGTTTGGATTTTTGCCGAGGGGCATGGAGCCAATGCAAACCACCTAAGTCTGAACACTGCTAAAGTACTACATCTTGACACTTAATTGCTACTGCAGAGTACCTTTTAGCACTGGAGTGATTTATTTAAGTTTTAAAGATGGATACCTACACTAACATAAACTTTTAAACCTTTGCATATATAAGTCCTTTATGAATTATGCATGTTATAAAGGTATAAAGAAGGTCAGTTAGGCAGAAAATCTCTAGCACAGACTACTTTATGTGTTCAAATAACCATTTACTTCAATAACATCATAAAGGAAATCAATATTTCATAAACATTTATTTTATTGAACATTAACACATTTCAAATATGGACAACTGCCAAAGGGGGATTTGCCCTAAAATAGTCACAGAGGAAGTAATGTTATCAGAATTTATTTTAAGCAATGATCTAATACATTCAGTTCAGATAAATGGACTTTTTCTTTCAGTCCCTGAAGACAGAGACTAGTACAAAAAACAAGTTCCCTAAAATATGAATTGCCTTCCCCGTTCTAATAAAACTGGTATATGTTGGAAACATACTTTGTTAGCTAAGTAGTATCTCTTCAAGCAAACCTGCAATGTTAACTTAAGATTTACTTCAACCTCATTCAAAACAATTCCTGCTAGAATGATTAAGAGAATAGTCGGTATCATCAAGAGGCTTTCCTAGGAGAATGAGTACTTTAAAAATCAACTCCTAAATAAAAATGTAACCTTAAGTATAACTGGAATGATAATGAATGGATAGCAGGCAGCTTTTTAAAATTCTAGTACATAATCAATGGTTCACTTGCTTTTACTCTAAACAATATTCAGGCTTTATACTTTTTGAAATTAGAACTTGAGGGAACTTGATGGGTTTTTCTAAGTATTTGCAATGCAACGCTTTAGCCCTTGCTTTTCTAAAAAAACCTATATAAAATTCAGGCAAATGTATTTGCTTTTAAAGACTTTCTTTATCAAATCTTAGCAGTCATAAGAAAATAATTTCTTTTCCTTTCATGTATCTGTTTAAAAGGTGTGAAAGAACTGCTTAAAAATTAAACAGACAGAAAGTATTGTTTCTATACAGACATGAGTTAAATAATACTGACACAAAGGAGATAAATAATTTTCCTTTTGTAGACTGAGAAGCGATAATATTCAACTAAATGGCACTAAGTTATTAAAATAATTATCTCAAACATAAAGGGTTAAATCAGAGTGGTAGTTGTAGGTATAAGTTACAAGCTTTATAGGTCTATGCTGACCTAAAAACAACTCCTTTTGAACAGGAAAAAGTCTATAAACTCAATATTGAGAACTATTGGCCTGAAATCTCAGAATGGCTCTTAGTCTTTCTTTTTCACTACTTCTGAAAAATAAGGAGGAAGGAAAAAATGTAAAGTGCCTCTTAGATGCAGAATAATAATATTTTGTGTCCTTTCAGTAGTCATTTAGCATCTTCTAGTCTTAGAATTTATCTTTTCTTGTGTAGATACAGATATTTGTTAAAGCACTATCTACTTTATTATGTGTGAATAGTGGCATCCTTTACTCTGGTGGGGGGGGCGGGTATCACAGTCCTAGATGAAAATGTAAGTTGGGCAGCAATTTGTGTTTCATTTTTTTTGAATAATCCATTTGCATTTCCTTTAGGTGGTAAAATTGTTCTTAATCAGCCCATAGCTGGGTCATTATTATTTTTCATTATCTGCATCTGATTAGACTAAGAAGAAACCTATACAGATACAAAGTAAGAAGACAGAGAAAACAATGTGGTATTAAAATGCTACCATCAGGGCTGGGTATGATGGCACATGCCTGTTGGTGCCAGCCTAGGAGACCACGGCCGGCCAGGGCCAGGGATCGCGGTTCAAGTCCTGCTGGGGGGACATAGTAGCAAGACCTAGTCCCAAAAATATAGCTGGGCATGGTGGCATGCGCCTGTAATCCCATCTATCTGGGAAACTGAGGCTGGGGATTGCTTGAGTCTGTGGTACCCCAGGCAATGTAAGCCTGTGGTGTCACGGGCAAAAAATAGCGAGGTCTAGTCTCAAAAAAATAAATAAGTAAGTAAAAAATAAGTAAGTAAATAAATAAATAAATAAAATGTTACCATCGCCACATTATAAATTGAAAACACACTCATTTGTTTATCTAAAGTTAATAAAATTATCCATATAATGGCCACTGATATTGGGGCAAATTGGGGCAGAAGCCTCTAACCAGCAAGCCACAGGGAAAAGGAGGCACTTTTTAAAATGCAACTTCTGCTGCCCAGATCTGTACCCACTCACGTGTAGTAGTTGCCAGTCACAATGCAATTTAAACAACAGCGTTTTATTAACAAGGAAACTTAACCAGGAAAACAGAGTCCTTAATGCCACAAGTGGTCAGTTACCTTTTTGGTCCCAAATGTCCCAAAGACACATGTCCAAGTGATGCCCCTTTACCCCTCAAACCTGAGGCAGGCACTCTGCAGAGTTCAATCTTTCTTTTCCGTATTCTCTTTGCTTCTTATCTCTCCAGTGTTCTGAGCTGTTCCACTTCTCCAAGGCTCTTCAAACTTTTCCATAAACGCTGACGCAAAATTAGTTTTCCAAATCTCTAGGTATCTCCAGGTACCAGCCATGCCACCTTGCTAAGGTGCCACACACACACACTTCCTTTACCTGGTCTGCTTTTTGCAGTATCTGGCCAAATCCACCAGGTCTGCCCTCCTGGTCACCCCTAGTCGGTCATTTTGGCATCTGACCCCACACCCAACTACTCTTCTGCTCGCCACTCTCCTTCCATTGCTCTTTGCAGCCACCAGCTCACTCTTTCAAGGGGCTTCCGCCCAGCCTGGGTTCAAGGGCCTTCTCTATCAGCCCACCATTCTGCTGTATCCACCTCTTGTCTTTTATGTGCCTTTTCACGCTTCTCCTTTTCTCTCCTGGGTCTTTCAGACCCCACCCACTAGGGGTCTTTCAGACCCCAATTTAGGGCAGTGTGGCACCCAGTACAATTTTCAACTGTGTCATTATTCCTGAGTCACTACAGGTAGAGATGTTAATCTTTATGAATAACTCACTTGCCAGCTTTGCAATACAAAAGTTTATATTTTTATTGTGATTTAAGATTTACTAATTTCTAATAGCTTTTGTTCATATTTTTCAATAGTTTATTACTATAGTTGTTTATTCTTAGCAAGGTATATTTGTGTGTACTTAAATCCATAAAAGTTCAAAATGTATATCAGGGGAAATATATTTTTAATATGTTCTTTTTTGACAAGTATCTGACCTACTGTGTTTGACATCAAGACATTTAAAAACAAACAAAAACAAGGACATAGATAACAATAAATGCATCCAGTCAACTATATATAAATGAACTGACCTTTTTAAAATTTTTGTTTAAGTCAACCAGACTGAGCATGAAGATGTGGTCCTTAGCTCCCAGTAGCAGCCTGCCTCGTTCCTCATCTAAGAGAATGGTTTGGAAGTCCAGTCCTTCTGATGAACCCAAGAAGGGAATACAGCTATTTGAAAGCAGCAAATCTATGATAAAGTAAAAGAAGAATAGAAATAAAATAATTCTCAATTAGTAAAATATTTGTCTCAATATATTCACTGTCCCACTTTGTAAATACATTTATACACCATAAAAGCTCCAATTTAGATACATGCAAACAATAGCACAATTTAGAAAGGTAATTTATTAAGTTTGTTGCTTACTGAAAAAAATATCTTAAATACAAATACAAAAAACTCAAATATTAAAGTGAACAGAAAACATATTAAAGCAATTAAATACAAAACATTTCACAATCTAGTAACCACTGGACTTTAAAGTTACCAATCTTTAAAGTTATCAACCATCTATCTACAGGAATATTAGCAAACTAATCAAATTAATCCACATAGGCAAAACAAGCACAAAACCACTCTCACAGAATTTCTCCCCCTATTTTTGTGTTTAAGTAGAAGATGGAGTTTGGAAGATCATATTGTGCCTATTTTTCATAACCAGAAAGATATAAAAAAAGAGAATCTGAAAATAATCCTCAACCAGTATAGAATCAGTATTTAAGGCTGGAACAACTTTAAAATTAATTAATTTTATATATGATGCCATTTAATTCCAGCAAAATAAAGTCATATGCCCTAAAATCATGATACATTGCTCTTACAAAGTTGTTAACAGAACTATAGTTCCAGATTCCATTTCTCCTTGACACTTGCATGTAGGCTTAATTCTTTGATTCATGTATAGCTTAAATATGAACTATCCTATCTAGTTTTAGGTCTTGGTGTTCATGAACCCAAATCTTTTCAATAAATTTTATCCCAAATATTATTCTACCTTCTCATTTCCCATAACCCTAGAGCATTAAATACCAATAAAATATACAGAAAAGCTTACTTTAGGCATAAAAAACACTAGATTGTAAAGTGTGTGTGTGTACATCATCTCAAACTGCATTTAAACTCGTGTGAGCTCCTTTAGGGTGAAGTCCATGCCTTACTTATCTTTGAATTCCTAAAACCTATCTTAGAGTTTAAGACAAATTAGGCACTTAATAAATATTTGTGGAATTGAAGCATTTCTGTAACGCTGAAACACTGGGGCAGTGAGAAGTGAGACTGAACATAAAGGCAGCTTCCAGATAATATGGAACTAAGATGGCAGGCTGGGGAGTTTGGTTATGTAGGTAACAAAAATATTTTATGCAGAAAATTGACAAAGACTGTAACTGAGTGTTAGAAAGATAAGTTTGGCTACAGTATTAAAGATAGATGAGAACCAGGGATGATGGGAGCAGTGAGACTACCCAAAGTAATGAAAAGACAGTGTGTCCCTAAATTATGGGAAAAGGAAAATATTTAAGAATCTTGAATTTCATTCTTTTGTTTCTACTTATCCATTGAGGAAAATAAAGTTGATGCAGTCACTTGCTTTGTTTTCTTTTACCATAATCAATTCTATTGGATTTAGTTTCAAACAAATTTGACAAGGAAAAACAGCTGCAAAAATAGTGACTAACCTGAAGCATTATCATTTTAAAATGATTTAATGTTGCCTTGTGACAATGTTAGCATCAAAATGATTAAAGTATGCTTTGCCAATTCTTTGTAGCCAAACTAAATAATTAGACTTAGGCATTACACATGAACATTTCTCAGGCTGACGTACACTTTTTGAAAAGACCTTGGAACAGAGATTGGAATAGATTCTCTCTTCCCCAAGCAGCTTATCTTTCTTGCATTTCTGCCAAGTCAAGCAAAGCCATTTTTATTTCCACAGGATCATCAACCAAAGTGCAGGGGAGAAAAGGAAGAAGAAAAAGAAAACAAAACAAAGCAAACTAAGCCCAGAATCTTAACACCTAGCTAACATACTCCCAAGACTTAAGGAATCAGAAATGGATGCTGGCTCTTAGGTTGACAAAATCATGAAAATTATCAAGTCTCATATTTTGACAAATATTTCACAGCTTTATTTTTTATTTTCCTAGTGAACATTCTCAGGTGTGTGTTTTTTTTTATGATTGCCTACAGAGTAAACTCTTTTGAAAAGGAACTCTTGTTTTGTTTTCCCTTGGGTGGTGAAATGAGTATGTTCCTTTCCAAAAAAAAAGTCTAATCTACTTTTTTAACCTACCACACCTTTCCTGAGATGACAGCAGCATTTACCTCAAGGACCGAAACAACATTCTTTGCTTTATCTATCTGAACCTTTGACCTAATCCATCATAATCACTCTTTTTTTTTTTTTTTTTTTTTTTTGAGACTTGGTGTCGCTATTTTTGCCCATGGAACCACAGGCTCTTGTTGCCCGAGGTACCACACACTCAAGCAATCCCCAGCTTCAGGTTCCCAGGTAGCTGGGATTACAGGCACATGCCACCACGCCCAGCTACTTTTTCGGAACTAGGTCTAGATACGTGCCCCAGGCGGAACTCCAACCGCACGATCCTTAGCCCAGCCACTTCATAGGCTGAAGCTTACAGGCACAAGCCACCGTGCCCCGCCTCATCATAATCACTCTTAAATGTTCTTTTAGAAATCCATTCTTCTACCACCTGTTCTCAGTGTAGGGTCCTCATATTCCGACAATTAGCAATAGACTCCTAGAAAATCTACAAGCTTATAATTTCTGAAATAAAACAAATATATGGTTATTTGCTTATTCCACTTCTTTTAAAATGAAGGTCAAAGTGCAAGATGGATTTTTAGTAGAATGTTGACACAGAGATCTGTGAGTCATCATCTTTGATCAATATACAATAAACTATTGTAGTGCAACAGAATGGTTCTGAGCATCAAAAAGTCTATAAACAACATCCTGTTATTTTGTCTGTAACTATGGATTTTTCCTATGAATCTGTCCAGAGTGTTTGAAAATCTGTTATCTCAACAAAAGTCATAGGAAATTATATGTTTCCCACATATAACTAATAATCATATTGAAAGTAATTTCTCATTTCTAGTATGACACTAACCCTCATAAAAACTGACTTTTGAAGGCAAATACTCTGTTCATGGTACAAATATTTTGATAACCAGTTCTATTTTTGTGAATATTATAGCCTAGTGGAAAAGTTCAAACATGTATTAATGACACAGGGCAATTGTACTTTAAAAAGTAAATTGTTACGTGTCTCCTTAATAGTAAATGAAAAGAACTCTCTATCTCTATTTCCTTTAGCAAACCAAATAAAGCTACTTTAATTCCCTCATCCCTCTGTTAGGGGGGGAACCAAATGGTCACTAAACTCCTTCCAATACCATATATTTGTAACATTAGAACATTTTGTGAATGATTTTGTTAAAGCCCATATCTTATCAAGAACTCCTATTAACCTCCCTACATGGCCATTCCTCTGTTTCTGCAGTAGTAACCTTTAACTTTAAGTAAGAAGAGAAATATAACAAAAAAGAAAAATAGCTAAAGGAGATTGTATCAACAATACTGTGATTAATCCAGTGAGGTCCAGGATGGTTAAATGAATGTCACAAAACCCCTGTGCTTTTAATGGTACAGACTAGGAACTATATGTATCTCCTCACTCACAGGTACATGCCTTCTGTATGAGGGATGGTTACAGATCCCATAATCCCTGCTCCCATTTGAAGCAACCATTTGTTTGAAAAGGATTCTCTGTACCCATTTTGTATGCCTTAATGCAATTATTCATTCAGCCTGAAGAAACATTTGACCTGATGGTCTATATTCTTCCTCTTCACCCCAGAAAGGAAGGGAGTGGTTAGTCACATTGAATCTAATAAATTTAGGATTAAGCAACACAGGCTTCCTCAGTGTTTGTTAAATGAACAAGGTCCCATACCCTTGAAACCCTGCATTTATTGCCAGAAATCCTGAACTGGGTGGAGCTGTCAGTTTCTCTCATGAGAAAACTACATTAAAAAAAAAAAAAAAAGGTTTCTCACATCCTTTAAAGGACACTTAGCAGGATTATATAATTTAACAAAAATTCAACATTTCTAAAGACAAAATGCCATGGTGTGAAAAGGAAATCACCTTTGGAATGTCAATTTCCATTTTACTCCAAATCTAAGAATTCCGGGGCTACGAAAATTAACAAACAAAAATGGATCTAGTTCAAAACCCAGTCACCTTTCCCTACCATGTCAGACTATTCAGCACAAATTATTGCCCCACCCACTCCTTACTTTCCTCAAGGAAATAGCCTTGAAGGACAACAAAGGGTGTTCTGAGATTTCTAGAATACGGTCACATCCCCAGTGTGTTTTCTGCAAAAACTGTATAAAAGTAAAAGCATTTCTCTTCCTGCTTTCCCTATAAATTCAGCTTTTCCCTTTTGATCTTTGAATTCCCAGAACTCTCACACTGACTGCTAGTATCCAAAGATTCCTTCAGTGGAATTTCTTCTTCCCAGACTTTACTGAAATATTTTGGCTATAAAACCATCCCCTCCAAAAAAGCCTGTTCTCAGTTTGGGTCAGGAATTGACTAAAAGGACCAAACTGTTTATTCCAAAATGAAACTTAGTACCTAATGTTTGACACAATTCCCTTGGACACTCTATGAACTTGCACTTGCTACTCCAACTTTTGGTCAAAAAAAAGCATGAATTCTTTTTTGGATTCAACCTTCCAACAATGAACACTTCTTACATTACCTCCACCTATCTCCCAAGTGATTTTCTAATACTTGAGATCATACGAAAAGATTTTGCTCACCAAGATAGCTTGTGTCCACCTGTCAAAAATACCAATTATTTTACTCCTTATGTACATTTATTTTATTTTTGTTTTAATAAACAAATAATTTATTTATATGTAAATTTCACATCTTTGTAAACCCTGGGATTCACCCCCCCACCCTCCCTGACCATTTCCCCTCTGTCCCACCCCCACCCCCCACCTGAAGTTGTGTACTTCAATTTGGTTGTTAGCTTGTCTTGATTTTTCTTCATAGCTTTTTGTTTATCTTTACCATGTCCCATATAATAGCGAAGCCATTTGGTGTCTGTCTTTATCTTTTTGACTTGTTTCTACTAATATGATTTCTTCTAGGTGCGTCCATGTTATCAGAAATTCATCTGATTTGTTATTTTTAATTGATGCGTATTATACCATTGTGCGTATACCACATCTTTTTCATCCATTCATCTGTTTTGGAACATCTAGGTTGTTTTCATGTCCTTGACATTATAAATAGTGCTGAAATAAACATCCGGGCACAGGTGTCACTTTGTACCCATACTGAAGTCTCCTTTGGGTATATTCCCAGGAGAGCAATTGCTGGGTCAAATGGTAGTTCCATTTTCATTAGTTTGAGGGTCCTCCATACTGATTTCCATAGTGGCTGGACTAGTTTACAAGACAACATCCTCATACCATGTACAAAAATCAACTCAAAATGGATAAAAGACTTAAATGTCAGACCTGAAACCATAATGTACATAGAAGAAAACCTGGGCAAAACCATCCATGAATTGCAATTCAGAAATCCCTTTCTGGAAACATGTACAGATGGCAAAAAAATGAAGGAAAACATAAAGATGGTACTTCATCAAACTAAAAAAGTTTTTATACAGCAAAAGAGACAACAGAAAAAAATGAAAGAAGTTCATGGGAACGGGAAAAAATTTTTGCCCTCCACAAGAGTGGTAATGAAGATCCACAAGGAACTTACACAACTAAACAAAAACAAAATAAGAAACTCAATCAAAAAAATGGGCAGAGAACTAGAAAGACACTTCTCCAAAGAGGAAATACAAATGGCCAACAAGCACATGAAAAATTGCTCAACCTCACTAGTAATCAGGGAAATGCAAATCAAATTCACGTACATTTTGTCTCCAAAATTAACAACTTAAACTACATTTTAAAAAGACTGTTGATCAAGCTAAAATCCCTACAAAATATTACTTCAAAATTATAGGTATATCCTATATTACCATCGTTCTTTGGTATAACTGTATGCTTTATATAGCATTGCACAGGTGAGAAGTCTTACCTGTTTTCTTCCTACACATGTAAATCCAAATTAGAAAGAAAAAAGACATTAAATTATAATTTCTCTTTTGTAACAGATTATGGAGATCATTCTATTCATTAGCTCTTAGGATATGATCTATGTCATTAATAAATCAGATGATATTTCAGAAGGAAACACAAATTAGAAACCAATCAAGCATATTATACCATCACAGCTATGTTCTTGCCAGCAAAGGATAAGGAGTAGGAGTGTAGCAATCTGACATTGTCACTTTTCCATTTATATCCATAGTTTGAAATCATAGATTTACTCCTATTTGGCTAGTTTTCAATAATAGATGATATATAAATTCCTTATAAGGAATTATAAGAATATGTAAGGAATATATAAGAATTCATAAGAATGAACACTTCCAATTTTCCAAAGTTGTTGTCTAGAAGTCTCATATCTTTATATCCCAAGCATTTGATAACACCTCTCTTCTTTTTTCTGTAAGTTATCTGAAAGATTTCCTTATTGAGGCCATACAATTTTAAATAATTGGCCTGAAACATCTTTCATTTCATTTATAATGATGGATATTCAATATTAGAATTGATCTGACATTCAATTCCCCTGATTCATAAAACTTGTGATCTCTTTTGTTCTGAATGAAAAAAATCTAGAGAAAAGATATATTAGCTATAAAACTTTTCTCTGTATTTTCCCCAAAAAGAGTTTCCAATCACTTGCTCCCCATTTATGATTGTGTGATTGTGACTCTTTAAAACTCTCCCACCATGGCTCCTTGCCAGCTCTGGTTCACTCTCCCAAGGGGCTTCCCCGGCAGGCCAGTGAACCTGTTCTCTCAGTCCACCATTCTTGTTTATCTCCTCCTCTTTCCTGGCTCCTCCTTTTTATACCCCATTTTTCTCACTTCCCATTTTCTCTTGCAGGGTCTTTCAGACTCCACCCACCAGAGTATTTTGGAGCCAATACAATTTTTAACAGTGTCACTACCCTGTTTCAATATTTTAATATCTCATCTACTGCTGATTGTATATAGCAAGACTAATATGAGAAAAACAATTCTTAAAGCTAAGAATACTACAGATTAATACACAGAAAAAGAGTAGTAGAATAATTTAAAGATAACAGCTACTCTTATGACAATATCATTTTAAAATTTAATTATATTAAACAAATTAAAGTAGATGAATTCAGAAAGCATATGTGAGGCCATCTATCTCTTTTCCCTTCCTGTCTACCAATTTAGCACCCATATTAACACATTACTTAGTTTTTGTGTCCACTCATTTTCAATTTATACATAATATGTACTACTAGCTATTAAAATTTCATGTTTAGATATTTCTATTGAATTCCTGAAGAATTTTAGCTATTTTTGTCAATTTGCTCCCTTCATTCAAGCTCCTAAATTACATTGCAATATGTTTATTTTTTATGAAAGTTGTATTCAGTAATTGCATTACTATTGCAAGGCAAATATTCTTTCCTACTGAAAAAAATCAATAATTTCCCAATTGTAACAGATAGTGTTTTTTTTTAAGATAACTAGGTAAATACTACTGTCTTCATTCTTTGAGAACGATGGTCAAATCTTTTATTTTCTTTAAAAACAATTCCATACATTTTCAAAGGAATTATCTATATTTGCTGTTCTGTAGCTAAGGAAGAGATTTCTCAAACTTTTTCTACATTTCACCTAATTTTGAATCCCATCTTTCCTGTGTAGGAAAATTTCCTCCTTGATTTACTTTTCTTATTTTGATAAGCACATCTCCAGAACTTCCTAAGACAGGGTGGCTGAGATGTAAATTTTTGGAACATTCCAATGTGTGATATGTACTTAATTTGCATTTATCAATAGTTAGGTTAACTGTAGCATTCCGGATTGCACAGCATTCATCTTCAGAGTTGTGAGGAAGAATGAACACTTCCAATTTTCCAAAGTTGTTGTCTAGAAGTCTCATATCTTTATATCCCAAGCATTTGATAACGCCTCTCTTCTTTTTTCTGTTAAGTTATCTGAAAGATTTCCTTATTGAGGCCATACAATTTTAAATAATTAGCCTGAAACATCTTTCATTTCGTTTATAATGATGGATATTCAATATTAGAATTGATTTGACATTCAATTCCCCTGATTCATAAAACTTGTGATCTCTTTTGTTCTGAATGAAAAAAATCTAGAGAAAAGATATATTAGCTATAAAACTTTTCTCTGTATTTTCCCCCAAATGAGTTTCCAATCACTTGCTCCCCAAAGGGATAATCTTGGTAGTGATACACAGGAAATCTGCATCAAAATAAACACATAAACTTCCAAAAGGGAGCTACAGAATTATTTTTGGAATTTTAGGCAGTATTCATACGGTAAATGCACTAAGACAATGACTTTCACTTATAGTTTCCGATAAATTGCTTATCTCTTATAATGTTATGAAATGTATGAAGTAGATATTTAAAACCCAACAGCTTCTTTCAGGTTGCTATTCAGAACACCCGATTATCTGCCCGATGTTATCATTCTTCCCCTCACCCCTACAGCTACATGCCTCCTAACATAGCTCTCTCTTGCCCTGCCAAGATGATACGGGGATACCCTGTAACCACCTACCCTACAAACTAATGATTTTCCTGACATGACCTGGTCATGCTCAAAATAATGGAATTCATTTTTTTGTTTCATTTTTTCTTCCTTGTTTTCTTATTCTTTTCCCCCAATTTAAATATTTGTACCTCTCCATCAATTTCACTTACCTCACACTCAGCTAAATTTAAAGCCCTCTAGCCTCTATCATGAAAGTTTTGTATTCCTCCTCAAATAGTTATTCTCACTGCAGTCAGGCACAGATCCATATTATTACTCATACAAATTACTTTAACAGGTTCATAAACAACTTTGTTCTATGTCCCCTTCCTCAATAATCTCTACCACATGAACTTAAATTGGCATTTTTCTCTTAAATCACAATTAAGTTAGGTGAACTTTATCATCAAAGCCATCCAGTTCTTCAATATATACTTCATTCAGTAAGCTCTGTTTCCTTAGTGTTCAAAGTTCAATTTCATATAAAATCTCCTCCAAAATTCTCTTGCATGTATGGTCTTATTTACCCTTATCCTATAACCTTAATCTTGTTGCAGCTATTTTGTCCCTTAAAAACTAGACACCCTTACAGATAAGGACAGTGTGTAAAATCACTATTGTAATTCAGCACTAGTTCTTGTCTACAAGTCTAAAAATACATTCAACCAATGAATTTCAAACTACTAGTTTTTGTTTGAATTGGCTTATCATCTTCTATCTAAACCAGAATGAACTACGGACTTATTAATAATTTAGAGAGGATAAAGAGCATTTGGAGACCAAGTCCCAGCTCAAATGCTCTGCAGTTCCTGTTGTGATCTCCACATGCTCATGGGTGCAGTGGGGACTAGGAAAGGGAAGGGGCCTGAAACAAGACACTGAGAGCAATGGTTCTTGGGATTTAATATGTATCAAATAATCTGTGATTCTTGTTAAAACATAGATTCTCATTTAGAATTCTGGGAAGGGGCCCGAGTCCACAAGCGGGTCCCAGAGTATGCTGATGCTGTTGGACCTTGAGTCATAATTGGATCAGAAAGACTTAAGAATATTGGAGGCCCCTTAAATGATGGTATGTATCAACTTATATACAATGACAAAGGTTATACTTGGTCAAACCTGTATATTCATAACTTTCCCTAATTTAATTAAAATAAAACTTAAAAATTGTTTTAAGTGATAAATGTCCTACTTAGTTTAAATTCATGACATAGAAACTCATTTCAGTTTTCTCATCAAAGAAGGGAAGTATATTCATTTAATGTGCATTAATCTGAATAGACACATAGATGCTAAATTATGATTTGACTTATCAAGTTTGGCCTCTGTGAAACCTGTCACAAATCCATTTTGTGATTTAAAATAACTAGAACACTTTCCCATATATTATTTAATTTGATTTGCAAGTAGAAACAGAAAGATCACTAATTTCAAGATGACAAATCTAAACTTGGAAAGAACTAATGACCAGAAAAAAAGATAAACCTATTTAGTTCTTGTACCTCAAACCCTCATCACCTACTACAACTGTATTTTATATTTTAAGATTAGCATGACATAAAAAAATTAATTCTCATTTGAAACATTTCTACTTATCATTTTACAAAGTATACTTACAAATTCACTTCTATTCTTCAGCTTCACAATTCCATTGGGATTATGTAATATTTATCATATGTTTTAGGTTGTATTTGGCTCACTGTTGGCTTAATCAAATAAACCATTGATGAGTATTTTTTCATTATAACTTAAAAGCACTTTAGTTCTAACTTAAGCCTCTTCTGAATTAATAGGACAAGATTTGCACATTTAAAGAATTTTTAAATTAATTCAAAGTACATATTAGTAGTTTTTGCAAACAAAAATTTATCAAAGTTTCTGTCAGAAAAGACACAATGGCATTCATTTTTTAAAATGTCCTTAAATTTATAGTCTTACACATATATTTCCACAATTTCACTGTAAGATTTTCTTTATTAAGACCAAGAAATTAGAGTCAATTTGGAGTATGTGAAGTCATAAAACAAGCAGTTACATGTAAAAATGTTTATCTTTTCAATAACATATAGAATGGTTAACAAATTATATACTTGATCTGGTCAGAAAGAACCTTTTTAACTGAAAATATACTAACAGGATTTACTTCCTCTCCAAACATAGCTATTATATAAACTATTTACCTTTAAAGTCCTCCCCACACACATACACATGCTCAGCTACGTGCCTCGTAACATAGCTCTCTCTTGTCCTGCCAAGATGATACTGCCAACCACTCAAGATTCAATAGTTTGTTTTGTTTTGTCTTAAGAGATTAGGTCTTTCTATGTGCTCGAGGTTGTCGCGAACCCGTAGACTTAAGAGATTCCCAGCCTCAGCCTGGTATTACAGGTGCACACCAGTATAGCTGGCTTATGTATTTTTTTCAATTCTCAGATTGCTTTCTGAACAATACTTACATAATTATATTGCACTATTTCATCACATATTACCTATATTACTGTGCAAATTCTACCACTCTATGATCTTACATATATCTCTAATTCAACTGCCATTTATAATATTGTTAAATAGATTTTAATTACTAAACATTTGACTGGGATAAAAGCATGTTTTAGAAAAGCTTTAAAATGTACTTTAAGGAAAATGCAGGAAAGTTGGATCAATTTTGTAAAAATTTATATCACCCTAGGGTTCATTATTTAATCTTTCTGGAGTCTTTATTTCCAAATCCTTACACATCAATTTTCTGAAGTATATGCAGTAAATCCT
Source organism: Uropsilus gracilis (assembly GCA_004024945.1). NCBI lineage: Eukaryota > Metazoa > Chordata > Mammalia > Eulipotyphla > Talpidae > Uropsilus > Uropsilus gracilis. The sequence goes on from PVHY01005086.1 coordinate 53,870, forward strand.
CATATAATATTATACATAGGTTCTCAGAAACTGTGACTATAGATGAATTGTCATATAATTTTAAAGAAAACAGATCCTTCATTTCTTTAGCTTCATGGAGAATTCATGTGATTTTTTTTTCTCATTATCTTCAAAATGAAACATTGAAAGAAAGGTTACTATTTTTTGAACATATTTTGTTTTCTGATTTACTCTCTTACCATCTAGACAAAAATTGACAGAGATAATGAAATAGGTAAGTTTTTTTTTATGAAAAAGTTACTTCTATTAAAATATTCTACATGTAACCTATTTTCAGTAACATACCGGAGTCATGTCAATACTTTCCTGAATAGGGTATAAATTATCCTACATTTCTCCTCTATTATCAAGTATTCCTCTCCCAGATTATTCCAGCTAGCATGTACATAGTATCATTTCAGCTACAGTTACCCAGTTCATGAAAAGTACCAATCTTTTCAAACTATTTGTCTATCTACCATATCAGCTTCTGTTACAGGAAAATTCTTTGAAAAAAATTATCTATAGTCATTGTCTCTAACCCTGGGTCCAAATTACTTTCTCTAGTGATCTATCTTTAGCCATACTTTCTTTAGGATCCTTGACCTTGCATGCAAAATTCCTTTTCAACTCAGAAATCATTGTACTTGGTTCCCTTTCTTAAAATGTATGTGGTCCCAAGGATCTACATGACTTGCCAACAGTAGTTTAAGTGGATGTGAAAGATTCCCTCTCCCAGTGAGGTCTCCCTTGACACTATATCCGACTACATCCTCTCTACCATTCTTTAATTTTTCAAATTCATTTTCTTCATAGTAATTAGCATTTTTTATTTTGCTTTGAAACCTATGTATGATCTATCTTTCCCAACTAGAACAGAAACAACATGAGGAATTTTTGCCTTTTTATTACTGATTTATCTCCTCAGTGCCATAATAATGCTGGGAATATAATGTACATTCAGGAACTATTATTAGCCTCGATAACTGAATAGTACATACAGAAGAAAACTATTCATGAACTCTAACACCTATGGAAATTCAATTGTAGAGTCTCTGTTTAGAGAAAATAAGACCATCAAAAGAAGCAAATCCACTCAAACATGGCACTTCACCAAAATTAAGCTATCAATGACCCGCTTAATAGGAAAAAAAAAAACAAAAACATTTTATGGGAATGCTTACCACAAGATTGATAAGCTTTTTCACTAAGCTCGGGAAGGTTTGCAGACGAGGCTATATTGTTTTTCCATTAACTTGACAACAAAAATACCCACTTTAGATTACATCATATTATACTCTAAGAGCTCCTATCCATTCTAACACAAAATTTCGATCAAGGTCAACAATGACCTTTTTGAATTAGAACTGCTTATTATCTACCATAAGATCAAAGTCTAAAAATACTGGAAAATACTTATAATCTTGGGTAGCACTAGAATACAGGAAACTAATTCTAGTAGAAAATACTTTGCAAGTAAACAGAAGCCACCTGAATATATGTTGTAAATTTTTATGAGGAAACTAAACATTTTTTCAAAGTCATTTACATAGGAAACCTTTGGTTTTGGAATAAACATTAACTTCTAACAAGATAGTATTAATTTATAAAAATCACAAAAAAATTGACAGCATTTATCAAATGCTTAATATGCCAAACACCAACTTGGGTGACATATATAGATTGATATACATTCAGAGCAACCTCCTGAGAATGAAAAAAATTAATCATGTGACTGTAAGATTTATCATGTTATACACACAAAATGAATTCCCAAATTTCTTACATTACAGAAACTAACAACAGTTAATATCTAAGGGATTTGTCTTCAGAACCTGCTGAAACCCTACAGATTGAAGATCCAATATTAGATTAGTCAAACTGAACAGGCTGAATGAGTCAAATAACCATCTTCACATTAGCCACATCTCCACTTCAGTTTAAATAAAAATATACAGATGTATTCATTCATTTCTCAGAAAATTCCAACAAAAGAAGAACCATCCTAACAAACATATTAATGTTTAGTTACTCAAAACAGATAAAAGCTTTGTAGTTGATTTTAATATTTTTCAGCTATGACAATGCAGGTGAGTTTTGAAAGAGCAAAGATAATCAGGACTACTAGTAACTACTAGTAAGCAACCAAAGAAGAAATTTTTTTCCTCTCAAGGTAGCTAGAAAAACAAATACACACAATTTCATTCTGCATCATAATTCCTTGCTCTAAGGAAAGACCTTCAGACTCTGGATCTCCTGTATATACAATGCATGCAAAAGCAAGGTCTTTTCAGTATTACAAAATTTAGTCATGGTAATATCTAAGTAGGGTACCTACACCCGGTCAATATCTACTTTATAATCTCTTAATATTCTAGTACTTTATATTCAAAGTATTTCCTATTTGAAATGATACACATTTGTTTACCTATGGATTGTGTTCTCCCAATGTGGGGGGAAACTCAAAGGAGAAATGTTCAAAGGTGACTTTTCTCTGACCTAAGACAGTGCCAGGTACATAGAGGTTGCTGAATATATACTTAAAGAATGACTAAATACACTTGCCTATTACATAGGTTAGTTTCCCTCATGATATCTTATATGTATGGGTTCAGTGTTGACGGATATACTATAGGTTTATGATAATTCTTTGATATCAAGAGTTTGGAGGAACGTATTCAAATCAAATGGAGAGCTACATTTTCATTAAACCCAACTCAAACGAATGTAGTAAGAAAACACCTACACATAAAAATGCATGTACATACATGCATATGTGCAATATTGTAAGTTAAACTAAAATAGAAAATAGGAAAGAAAAAAGACTAAAAAATATATGCAAAACCAAAAAACTGAAAAAATTACAACTTTAGGGATGAAACTCTTATATTTGGTTAACTTTCATTTTCTCCTCCTTTCCAACTTTCTGTCTTTTCCTCTTTAGCTAAATTATCTATTTCATCATCTTCTGGAATTATCCAAACAAATAAAATTGCAGATATTAATGATTCCTGGGTATAAATATCCTTAAGTCCATGAATTCCTTACTAATTATGAGATAAAAAGTGTTTATACTGCTATAAGATTAAGGTGGTAGGTTATCTCTCAAAGTTATTTTTATATCTATAGTATGGACTGCACGAGTAACCATGAGAAATTAGCCTTGTATGGTAATATATACACCTATGTTCACACATGTGTCCATATGTGTGTGCATGTGTACAACAGCACCTACCAACCTTCTGTGGCTTCAGAGGTTCAAAAACTAAGGCTTTATCAAAGAGGATTATTTGGATAAAATGGTTATTATATTTCTTTGGCCTTTAAATAATCCCTCCAAACAACTTTGCAGCTGTTGAAGTAGTTAACTAACTCTACTGATAGCAAATGTTACTCTGATCAGCACTGAGGGAAGCATGAGCTACAGAAAACAAAACTAAAAAAGCTAATTTTGTGATATAAAAAATAACTAATTTTTTTAAAAAATTAATTTCTCATTTTTGCCATTTTTATAATCTCACATTCTGACAGTGTTTTAATGCCCAAGCATGAATGTCAGAGTCTCCAAAATGTCTAAGCAGCAGGTAGTACTAGCTCCCTACTAGCAATCAGTCAAAAGAGAAAGACAGAATAAATATGTCCAGGGGGAGTTATGATTATTACCATAACGCATAAGTAAAAAATGCAATATACAAACAATTTCCCTCACCATAACCCTAAATCAGCAATTTTTAAGTCTTATGTTTATTTGGTAATAGGTCACTTTTTCAAAAGCAGAATGCTAGAATTGAACTGCTTTCCTTCTAAAATCTCAGATACCTTATGAGATGTGTGTAGAGAATCCTGAAATTCCTAGAAGCAAGTGAAAATGATCACTTTGTAGTGCTGTATTAATAGTTTCCACAGACCACACTCCATATTCTTTAAAGCATAAAGACAAGTGAGCCATAAAGGTTGTCAATAATTCTCCGAGCAAAAGTGGCTTCTCATCATTAGCAAACAATCAGGAAATGACTAATGAAAGCCAGGGGTTGCTACTAGAAGAGTATGTGTGTTCAAGGCAGGTTGGGAAGAGATTTCTGTAATTCCTACATTTTTTTCCATTTTTTGCTGTCCTTAACATGCATATTTAAAAACCTGAAAAATAAACTATCTGAAAAGAAGAGTAAATGAAATATCTACCAAGAGTAGTTCTTATTGCAATTATCAGCATTTATACCAGCTTTACAAGTAAGCATTAGGTGCTGAAAGGAGTGAGAATCTATAGAAAACAAAACAAATCAAACAACATTTTGGACATTTTAGGGTTGATTTCACATCCAAGATCACATATTCATATCAAAAAATATCCCCAAAAGTTTTCTAACTAGGGACAAACTAGTTAGTCACAATTGTATGGACTTAGCTATTGGTTATCTGTTTTCAAGGATTGATTTAATATTTTCAGATGATCAAGTGACCATATATGATTTAATATTGTACATTCATTCTTACATGAAAGTTTAATTTGAACATAATCACAATGACAGTGTACTTTCCCCAAAATGTTTATGAAAGGACATAAAATCCCACAAGTGTATAGTGCTACAGTAATTTAAAAGAGATCAGGTAGTCTTTTACAGCACTATTAAATTTTGAAAACTGAAAACCATAAATCAGTCAAACATCAGAATAGTGCTTCTATGAACTTTGAAGTATGTTCTGGTAGGTGAGGGACTCAGGATAGAATAACTTATACTAGGATGTGAGAAATAGCATTAGGCATCCAAGCTCTGTGACATGAGGCTGACTCAGGAGCTTGGAAATTTCCTATTGACCTCAGCAGCCTCATATGTAAGAATGTAATGGTAATAATCTCCACCCATAGGATGGTGGCAAGAATGAAATGACATAATTCACACAGTCCTATATGAACACTTTGTTCATAATGAATCCCATTACTATTATTATTATTTTATTTAATTACAGATTTGACTTTCATCCAACAGTCATACTTATCAATGCAATTCACACTTATAGAGACCAGAGTTTCTTCATTCCCTTTCAGTTTCAAACTTCTTATATAAGCTTGTATTATTTGACTTTTAGTACATGTTTTCTGTCCTTTTTAAGAACAGAATTTACTAGATAAATGAACAAATGTACAATATGACAGCTAGTGAAAATTCATATACTTGGGTGATCCACATCTCTATCAGAGACAAAGAAAATTTTCATAATCCTAGAGCATGTCTCAGATTCCACAACAGTCAATTCTCCTCCCCTCAAAAGGATAAAGGCAGAGTCCTGTTTTGTTTCGATTGCTTGTTTCTTTGTTTTAAGGCATAGAATAGTTGTACCAGTTCTAGAATTTGTAGATGAATATAACTCAAAATAACATGTAAACTTAACTGCAATGAGATAAAAATCCCAAACAAATATCAATGTATGAAATGTGCAACAACTATAACATTCTAATTCTACTTACACTTATATTTGATAACAAGTTAGCTTTTATTAAAAATTTCTTAAACACCTGAGAATATTAAAACTTCCAGGATAGTCTTTACCTTCCAAGTTCAAAATGAAAGACTCTTAGTTCCCAACTTTAGGGAATAAAGAAGCCACAGAAATATCAAAGAAGGAAAAAGAAGTCAATATATCTTTGAACAAGATTCTCTCTCTCTTCCTCTCTCTATATACATGCATATATACACATGTATACATACACATTCACATCCACACAAGATGATTAGATAAGACATTAAGTTCTGCTTCTATAGTAAACATTGAAAACAATTACAGTAACAGATTTTATTTCTTAGCTTTTTTATCTGTCGTTCACATTGACTTTTTTAAATAATAAAAAAATATATACATTTGAAATGTAAATGTATCCATTGTTTTTGTAAGGTTATCTTATGTATTTTTTTTAAAATTCCTTCTAACTAGGGATAAGCAAACTAGTAGCAATTATATGGAATTAGTGTTTTTGCATTTACGGGGTTGATTAGTTATAATACAAAACTAATTACAACATACACACCAAAATTTCCTAATTATGCTAATCAGTAATTGATCATTGCAAATAATGAGCTGAGAAGTGTACATAAATTGTTTTACCACCTATGATCCTCACTGCCAAATAAATATTAGACTTTTTTCTATAATGTGCTTATCAATTTATTCATATATTGATACTAATATAGGTATGTCATTGAAGTCAATAATGAACTTCTAAAACAATAACACAAAGCAATTCTAATTACTAAATAACAGGATTAAACAGTAATTCTTAAAAAAAATCTAAAAAAAATTTACATTCACATATTTACCTTTATAGGTTAGCTTGAGTCGTGGAATATCTTGCTTAGAAGTTCCCGTAACAGGAAGAAACAGAATGGTGACACTTAGCATTGTCAAGGCAAGGCAAAGAGGGAAATCATGGCTTCCGGACTTTCCTTTCTCATCTTGAGCAGCATTCATGATGAAAATAATGTTCTTTCCCAAACACTGTAGAAAAAGCTAAAAAATAAGAGACCTATTAGACAGCAGTTTAGAGATATTCCTTGACTCACTGAATTGTAATTTTCTGAATATATATAGATTTTAAAAAACAATTATGCTTTCACTGCTGCTTTGCTCTTAACAAAACTGTTGCAGGGAAAATGAATTAAAATTGAGCAATAAAATTGAAGCTTGGCTTCACTTAAATGTAGTCATAGATGAGTGCATAACTGAAAATGCAACAATTTATGTAATTAGCAGTTCTTCCTCTACTAATCTTTTTTTAGTACAATTAATCTTTTTGTAACTTGATAAAATTTTTGATTAGACAAGAAAGTTGGTAGATGCCTACCCTTTGCCCATATCTTTCCCAAAGGAAAAGATCCTAACCTGTCATTTTGTGGAAATTCCCCCCTTTTTTTCTCAATTCAAAGGTAACTAAGTCTTCCAAGGACTGGGAAAACTGGACATAATCAAATTTCAGGCTTGAACCACTGCATTCTTACATGCATCCTACATGTCACTCCATACTGAATAGTAAATTGAACTATAAAATAAATGGGTATGTGAAAGGGAAGAGGCGATTACTAACCTGTTGGTCACAAATAAGCTCATGGTTTTATTATTCAGTCCAAATTAAAACATTTTAAGACTAGGGCTAAATGAAAACTCACAAATTTCAAACTAAAACTGATAGTAATAACTACAAATAAAATCCATTATGTACTAGATTTTTCTCTAAAAGAACTTCACATACATTAAATGACTTAATAATTAAACCAAGAAGTCATTAAACTCACGTGGCAGTGATGCCATAGAGGACTACTGTTACAATCCAAAATCTAAGTCTGTAATTGTAGAAATTTAAGTCAAAAATCTAAGGAGGAGAGCTAACTAAGCACTAATCTATAACCAACTCAATAATTTCCTTTCTTGCATCTCTCTCTCTCTAATGACTCCTGTTCAAGGAATGCTCTTCACCACTTTGAGCTTGTTGCTGTATGACTTAAAAGAAATTACACTCAAATATACTAAAATTTTAATATGTCTGGTTACCTTTTAACAAAGCAAATGACAGTCCAAAAGGATATGTAATAATTTTTCTCATGTCACATATGACAGAAATGAGATACAGAGTTAGACAGCTCTCCAAAGGTAACATATCAAGAGATAATTTGAAACATTTGTTCTGGAGTTTAGCTCAGCCCATAAGTCTTTCAGAGTTTTAATGGTAAAGTCAAGTGATTTTCAACATTTGATGCCACCATCAATTCTCTTCCTTCCCCACAAACTTACTAATGTCTCTCTAAGAAAATCTTTCTAAGAAAGGTTCTTGTTACTTTCAGGGAAAAAGTACCTGCTTTCCAGGAGCTGCAGTATCTGCTTTAATTTTACTGAAATAGTTTCTGTACTACCTTGACAACAGTTTTAGCCATAATAAAAAAGCCTTATAATTTAAGCAATTTTCTAATCACTCAATATCAAAATAATTAGCCTATGTCTATATGCTTAGTTCTAAGAGAAAGTCAAAAGACACTTTTTGTTAATGGAAGAGGAATTATTTACTAAAATGCCTTATAGATTGTGAAGATTAAGGTTTCAGTTACTTTCAATCTTAGACCTTAAAATCAACCTGGGAAAAAGTGACATAAAATAATATGTTGAGATGTATTCATTTATTACTATACATATTCAAATTTTATGTTGTTACTTTATGAAATACTGAATACATATGCCTCATAAAATTTATTTTCTCAATTGCTTTCATTATATTCAAGGGACTGTAAGATATACCAAACTCATCTGTCATGTGTACAATCTTCAAATACTTAGTTCTTAGATTTAGAAGATTAACACATATGCAAATGATCAAGTTGATTTGGAAACACATTTAAGAATATTATATTAAATATGCTATTTACTTTATTCCCATTTATTTGGCATTTTGGATGGTTCCATAGACAAATATATATATATATATAATTTGAGAAAAAAGGAATATCCTACGTAAAAAAAATACCGATACCATTATCGGTATAGTCCTTTATGAAAAATTTTTAAGATTTTAAAAAATATTTTTAATTTCTTAAGATTAAGATTTTAAGAATTCAATAATGCATATCTAATATAATATACAAATAAAGTCCTTCTCTGATTATGTTTAAGATGCATGTTAAAAAAATAAGTAATTGCATTATTTCTAATTGATACTATTGTCACATAATAGGGTCACTTCAGACAATTTGCAAAAGAATTATCAGGATTAGTTTAAATTATGTGAGTTTTGAATTATGCTGTCTCTTAAGAACTCACCCCTATGACTTTTCAATATGACACTAACACCAGTAAAGTGTAGATGCATCTTTAACTTACATATTCTCCTTAAGAACTATTTTTATGAAAATAAAATACATAAATAATATACTCAACAGATATATTGTTTTCATGCAAATAATACATATATTGCTAGTAATCAAGATTGCACTTCCTTGATAGTCCCCACCTTAATAAGTAAAGAAAAAGATGTTACTTTCTGGAAGGAGTGGTTTATTACATAAAAGTACTATGTGGTTTATCACAAATGATTAAAGTACTATACCATAACCCCTAAAGCCAAGATATTTATGACAAGCTATGGAAGATCATCATTCAAAGGAATATCATATGGGTCTCAGAAAGACAACATGCTTCATGCTGGACAGAGAAAGAATAAAAAGCAAAGAGACTCAAAGCTGGTTAAAGTTTCCTGAAAGTCTAGAAGAAGCATTATAGGTTTGGTTAGATTGTTATGAGAAGGTGAATAAGAGAGCATAATCTAGTAGAGAAGAAGAAAGACGACACTAAAAAGGACTTGACCTAACACTTGATGTTCTTCATGCCTGTTCTGGTATTTAACTTATCATGACTCAAACACCGCCATTACCCCATTCTGCCTAGGGTATAAGATCTCATAAACTGATCCATCAACATCCATTTGTCCTTCTCTAATCTTTCTTCCCTGTTCCTTTCACAGTAGTTACATGTTAAAGGCACGTGAATAAAGCAGATTCACAACTGTTACAGACACATGAATTCTTTCATATATCCATAGTTCCCCGCAAAAAGTGAAAGGAAAATTGAATGTGAAAATTATTAAATTTTTCAATAGGCTTAAATTTTCTTGGTTCTGAATGTGTGAAATACGACTTCTCTTGACATGTAACAATGCATGTAATGTGAATGTGTGTTTATGTTCACAGGAAAAAGAGAGGGAACTTTTCATGTGTGCATTTTATTAGTAATAATGACCTCAGAGTACAGGACATTTTCTGGGAATTAATGACCAGTTAGGGTTAATGGCCCTTAGCTATGAATCGAGATATCTACTCCTCCAACTGGTCATTAATCGCTAAGACATGCCCTGTGCCTCCAACACCATAAGTTAAGAAGATTGATGTTTTGGTTTTCAATGAACAGTAGTCATACTGTTCCTTGTAACTCAACTCATTAATATTGCTAAATAAGTTCAAAATCAAAGCATTGCTTTCCTTGCTACAACATTCTGATAAGTGACTACATGTGCTGAAACACATGAAAAGGATGGGGGACAAAACGATAAAACAAAAACCCTGAGCCTGCTGGAACCTACATTTTTAACTTTAAAGATTTTTCTACTATAAAACAGTCACTCTATAATCTGCTGCTCATGATTCTTTGTTTTTCTTCCCAACCATCCTTTGAATTTAATACTTAATCTTTTAATTGAGTTAATTTATAGGTTTAATGTATTGTCAACAATCTTCACATTTATTTATTGATATTTTGGCATCCTCCAGTGCTGTGTGAGCTATGTGTGTTTTGTATATACACATATGTGTGGGTCCTGCATCTGGGCATCTGGGAGGAATTACAGAGAGAAGTAGGTGTGATTTAACCCTAAGTGGGTGGATTTAGTGAAATGCATAGGTTATACTACATGCTACTGTCTGTAACAAGCTGAGCTGGAGCCAATTAACTCCATGTAATCTATTCCAGATGTTCACTTGGACAAATAGCACTCTTGGGGATCTTCAGATGTGCAGCCAATAGGGAGTACTCTGATTATGAGAGATTTTACACACTGTTCCACTAAATCAGAGATCTAAATGCATAATCTAACACTAAAGAAGGCCTTGAGCCATTTCCCAAAGGAATACAGAGTTCAGAACTTTTTAGGTGGATGGTAACTCATCAAAATATTATTTGACGAACATGAAAGGGATATAAAGTTTTATATGAATTTCATTAATTTTCCCTATTTGCTTATATCCATTTGTTCCAAAAGTCATGAAGGCAGGGTTATTTTGAAAAAACAGATAGTGTGCTTATGACAAGAATTAGAATACACAAATCTTCACACACTTGAACATTTTAGACTAGGCTTTTCCTTAGTGCATATATGCGTGTGTGTTTATGTATAGGTTGGGGAGAAAGGGAAATAATATTTGATTTTCTTAAAGCTATAAAAAGTTATTTTCTCTTCATAACCTCATGGTACATAAAAGGTTGCTTGAGAATTTTTTAATCAACTCAGGTGACATAAAGTGACATGACCACCTCTAACTAACTTTGGCCAAATTGTAGTCATATTTTGGGGTTTTTATTTGATTAACTAGTTTTCCCATAGGATGCACATTTATTGGTAACATTACTTCATGATATGGACATGGATGACAAACCAAATCAAAATGATGATTCACAGGTGAGATGGTGATGGGTATCCAGCAATGTAAAATATATATGTATATATATAAACTATATATGTATATATATATATTTACATGTGTGTAATCAATAATAAAAGAAATAATAATCATTAATAATAATAGAAGTAATAGAAGAATAATAGAAGTAATCAATAATAAAAATAATAATCAATAATAAAAGAAAAAAATGATAGAACAAATATGAGAGACAGAATATAAGAGAAAAAGAAACTTTACATTTGCAAAGGGTCATTTTATTTTCTTCTTATCAAGTGAATGAAATTAAAGTAGGACACAGAAGGTAAGACCCCCAGGATGGAGCTTTTCATGATAAAACTTCCATAATCATTTCTTTTCTCTTCATCCTTTCTATGTTCATCTTTGAATGCTTTCTAATATGAATATAATACTTTAATACTTTAGTACAGAGTTATGCAATCACTGGTCAAGTATAAAGTACCAATAATAGAACTTATTAGGCAGCAAATTTTTATTTTAAAATTTTAATTGTCCATTAATAGTCTTTATTAACTGTTTATAAATTCATCAGTTATGTATTTGAGTGGATAGAAGACCATTTTATTTTTAGAGTTCAAGAAGAAAATATTTGCATTTAATTAGATATTAATGTAGTTATTAACATTTTTTTGTGATGACACCCAATTATATTTCACTACAAACCAAACTAAATCCAAACACAGCTAGTAATTAGTTGTAATGTTGTACTAAATTCTTTGTCAGTAAAAATAAATTAAAAGAGCTATATTTGTATTGTACACTGGTTCAAACACAAGTTTTATATTTTTAAAACACACAGAAAATATACCATAGCAATGGCTGCTCAAGGAAGGAACAATGTTATATGTTACTTGGGTTTGCATGCTTCATAGCCTTGTACTAAGGGCCAAGTCAACTTTTTCAAGATCTTACCCTAATGAGCACAGTTCAAAAGAAAATAATAAAATATTGATATTTCAAAACATATGTTATATTTAACATTGTGAGTTGCATTTTTCCCTGAATATAAAAATAAAAACAAAACAAAACAATTTAAAGTTCTAAAGAAGTCAAGTGCCCTCAAAGTTCAAAATGCCCAAACAACTTAAACACTTATTTTAAAAAATTGTATTGTAAATGACTTTATTGCTAATGATCTTCTTCATTATCCTAAATCTCATATCAATTTACTAGTCAAAACAGAACACCAACAGTTATCCATTTTTATGGTCAGAAAAAACACCACCATCATAATCATAAGTAGTCACTCTAAATTTCATTAAATTTGAAGATTTAATATTCTCCTTTTTAAATTCTTGCACTCTTAAAATGTATAAGACATGTATCTTTGCAGGAAAAAGGTAGTTTTAGAATGCTGCCGTAGGTGGTCAACAAGCTATCAACAGAAATTCAAGAATTCCCAAGAATCTGGCCCAGTCCATATTTTTACATTTGGCATAGGCCTGCTACTAAAACACTAGAAAACATTAAAAAAATTAAGTTATAACTTTCATAAGTAAATAACTATTATAACTTGGACTTTTTATATACATAGGGTCACAATGTTAAATTTCTTCCGTCTACATGGCTAAATCTCCCATAAATATCCTGGAACATCAGAAGTCAGAGAAGCATGGGGATTGAGCACTCATGAGACTCAAAGCCCAAAACTACCACTAGCCTTCTTTTTCTTGATGGGAAAGTTCTTAACTACTCTGTATGTCACTCATGGTATCAGAAATAGTAGCTTATAAGAGCACTTAACATATTTGTTAAGCATCATGCACAGCATATAGCATAGCATAGCATAGCAACATGCATAGCACATAGTATGTGATATGAGAATCAGCAATTTTAAAATGACTATTAAATTTGTCTTAAATTTCTATTAAATTCTATAAAATTCTTTTTAAGAACAAGAATTAATATTGGTTTTAAAGATATTTACAAATGATTTGAATATATTTGCACAGTTTATAAGACATGTAAGAAAAAGGTCTTAGGGAAATATTATGTAACATGTATGCATGTGAAGACAATTCAATAAGCAATTGCACATCACAACAAATACATAATAATGTAAACAAATAATCATATTCTATTTGAATGGTTTAGGAGAAGGTAAAAAGTGATGGTGTGAATTCTGTTATGAAAGGTGACTATATCTCGTTTGTGTCGAACGTTAGTCATCCACATAAAATCATACAATTTATCAAGAAAGAGACAATAACTTAAAACCCAGTAAAATAATAACTTCATATCAAACCTTAAAATTCAAAATAGAATAAAGATGGGTAAATATATATAATACTTGACCTTAAGATTTTCATTTGTATTAAAAGGATTAGGTTTCTTGATGTTTTTTATTGAAACTATACTAGAGACAAAGGTGGAAATTAGAAAACTTAAATAATCTTGTGAACTATGTGGAATTGAAAGATATATTCTATGTGGAATTGAAAGATATAGTTTATTCAGTGATTTAATCAATAAACGGTAGTGATACATGTATTAAATAAATATAGTTTTCAGGCTGTATCTTCATAGTTTACATGTTATTTTAAGTTTTATATATCTATCCATCTATTTTATTCAGTAAGCTATTTTCCATTTTACCCAAGACCTTTCTTTTTTAAATGCACTGGAAGTTAAGTTACTTGTTTTTCATTTTCTATAAGCATATCATTCTGCCTAAGGAAGATGCTACTTATTTTTAATAAGCTGCTATTCCTCTTGAGATATGTATATATGTATGGTCACTATTGTTCTTTTTTCCAATGTTACTGAGAACTAATGGACACACATAACTGATAATTTTAGAACAGAGTATTGCTGATTTGATTTACCTATTTGTGAATGATTTCTACAATTTTCAATTATCTTATATAGATTCAATAAGGAGAAAGATACAGCAAGCACAAAATAAAAAAGGTAAAAACACTATCTGATAAGAACTCAGGATTTACTCTTACATACAATATTATTTTAATAATCAATTTAAATCAATACCTGGGGGGGGAAGAGCACGAGAGAGTAAGATGTTTCACAGGTGATAAGGCAGTGGGGGAACCCAGGGGTAGACAATGATGTGAAAAATATATTTATATATAAATGTATATATATGTATATATACACACACGCATATGCATATATATGTGCAACCAAATTAAAAAATAAAAATTATATTTAAAAAAGTTCCTGCATAAAAAACATGTTTATAAAAAATGATATTTTATCCAAGATAAATTTAAAGATTTTTATTTGTATTGAAATTGTTCTTACCATACAATATATTTTTAAAATTATACCAGCTTGACAAACATGGTTAATATTAGTTTATTGTTAATATCCTATGATTACATATGATAAAACATAGCAAAACTCTTATAGAAAAGCTCAAAAATTATTTTTAACTTATGTGTTATAAATTAGGACGCAATACCACATGAGTGAAAGGAGTGCAAAAGCAGATAATATATTTATATTCAATTAAATGTTGGTAAGTTACAAAGAAAAAAATTCCAATTACATTTTAAAACATTCCAGATCTATAAATATGCCAAGTATTATTTATAACAGTTTTCAAAATTGCTGTATTTACAGCATACCAAAGATTTGAGATTTCTCTCCCAAAGATTAAAAGAGCTATTGTGCCTCTTATAAGATCTTAATATATCTGCTAATCCTAAAATGGAATATTAAAAGCACATATTAAAAATTCCTTTCATTTTCAATAATTTCTTAGGTACATATTTGCACAAGTATTCAAAGATTCTATAACATGAGGCTTACTGCCTCAAAATACATTTTTAATTTGTGCTAGTTAAAAACCAATAACATTAAAAATAAATATGACAATGTATAATATTGAATAACTATAATATGATTAAATAATAGCTTATAATCATACACAATTTAAATTTTTTATTTTTATATAAAAATACTGAGTCTATAAGAGTCTTTTCAAGAACATTAGTAGATATGCTACTTATGAAATAGGAGAAAATGTTTTAGATCTGTCAAAGAGCTCATGTATAAAAATGAAATGATAGCTTATACCAACATTCTGTAATATATATATATACAGTGTTATTTCTGGACTCACACATAGGTAGTTAAAAAGGAATTAAAATTGTACAGAGTATGAGCAACATACCTGAGTAAACAGTGGATTGTTTGTTGTCTAATAAAGTGAGACTGATAAAGTACTAGATATGTCTACTTATTCAGCAGATTGTACCATATTTATAAACACTGTGTGATCTTATATAAACATACTTAATTTTTTCCTTTTCTTATATGATGCCCTATTAAGGCCATACATTGAATATTTGCTATCCAACTTCCCCTTCTTCCTTTATCACTATCTTTATATAATTTTTATGATATCTGCTAGTATATCTTCCTATTTTTTTCTTTTTTTTTTTTTCAGGAGAAACTTCACAATTTATTTTTTTCTTTTATATTGAGTTTCATATCAGTTTCTGGTACTAAAGCCCATCCTTATGTCCTCAGATATCTGAAAAACAGGATTTAAAATAGTCATCCCAAATCTCTCTGTCTTTATTCAGATAAGTAGGGAAGTCCTGAGCTACAAATGGATATTTCCTCAGTTTTATTTGCATGCATTTCTCTCAGTGACAGTACCACTTAACCATATCATCTATCATTGACATTGACTTAGAAATGAAACTAACACAGTAGTTAGAACTTCTAAATACAGAAAGTATATTAGACAATCTCTCAAAACTCCAATAATTAAGTACATTTATTTTTACCATGGTTATAGTAATTGAAATAAAACACAGGAGTAACCCATTTAAGAGTTCAGGCCCTGGTTGTGTGATGGTTTGAATTGTAATCTGTTTTGCTACTATTCAGCTTTGTACCTTGAGACAATTTACTTCATTTCTCAAATCCAGTTTTCTATCCATACCTGTACAACTATATAGTTTCCTACACATTTCTTATACATCAAGATTATCAGCTCTTATTAAATATGGTTATGGTAGTAATAAAATGAGATGATAAGTAGAAAGCACTCATTATCTAGAGTGGTACATAGGCAGTATTAACTTGAAATGTTTCCATTTATGCCTGGAATATGAATGTAAATATTTTTCCCACTAAGACATTAAGTGAATGTAAAATGAAAAAGAAAACCTGGAATCTCTCATATTCTTTTATCATACTTGCAAATGTGTGTGTAGAATCCGGCATTACAATTCCCAACATTCATTCCACAAATTAATTTTTTCATTGCACACTTAGATAAGATCCTCTTAACAACAATAATAGTATATGTACTTTCTGAACTTCCAATTTGTTGATCCACACATACTGCCATAATGAAATCCTAACTAAAATAACACACTTAATAATTTTATTGGATATGGAAATTGTTAGAAAATAAAAAGTAAAGGCAAATCAGAAAACCTTTTATTTCAGAATAGCATGTCAAGTTTATTAAATATGTTTGAAGAAAAAGTCTAGATCTGAGAACTAAAATTAATATTTAGGAACAACTTTGGCAATAAATCAGCCTAAAGTTACTTCTGAAGGTTTAACTGAAATTACAAGTCAAAAGAATTTACACACAAAGAATTATACTTTAACAAACACCTAAAACTTCTATGTTATTGTTTCAATAGAATTTGAAAAACAAAATGACAAAAAAAAAAAAAAAACCATTTTGCATGTGTATCTTCCATCTGCAGACACATGTGCTTCTTTGAAGTCACATCATAGTAGGACTTATCACTCATCATTGTATTCCAAACCCAAGCATAATCTCTGGCACAGAACAGAAGATGAGCATCTACTCATTAAATAAATTAAATACACAGTAAATTACTCCTCTTCCCTTTATCAGATCACTTTGATGATTTGTGGTAATGAAGCAGTCAAAATCATATATATCATCCCTGTGTGTAATATGAAGATTTGAAAAATTTGTGGAGTCTTGAGAATACCAAAAGCATACAGGAACTTCTAGACCAAACTAGAATGACTCCAGCTGCTACAAAAATTCATATACAAAGAAAAAGAAATGATTGAGTGGGTCAGGGACATTCTTGCTATTTCTGCAAGTCTTCTTTTCCAACAATTTTGGACTTGAGAATGTTACAGTGAATGCCAGTAGGTGGAGAAGGGGCCATGAAAAGAATCTGAATTTTAGAGTCGATGAAAACTTGAATATGAACTACAGTTTTACCACTTTCTGAATAAGACTTTCTTGTAATATACGAAAATAATGAACTTAACTTTCTTAAGTTATTGAATTTGAAAGTAATAGAGGCTAAAACCCCTATTCACACATGTTTGAGATATATGTTAGATATTATGGTGATTATTTCTTAGTGTTGGTTAGGATATAACAATTTTTCTTTCTGGGTGTGGTTTGCAATGAATTCTCTTAAGACCTATGCGTTAAAATGAGTAAATATTTATTAAGAGTTCAGAAAATTCTGCTGTTTTAATTCTTTATCTCTCCATGCTCTCAGTAGAGAAATTCATAATAAGAAAATGCTATTCCAATGTGGTTCTTTCTTAGCACCTATGTATTTCCTATTTTCATTTTTCTATCACCTGTTAAGCTTTATACAGAAAGCAAAGCATAAAAGAGAAGCCGAAATTAAGAACATATTTAAGAAATTTCCCTGAAGTACTCATCCTGTCTTTATTATGCCCACATTCCTAGAATATTCACAGCACAAGACTTTCTAAGTAAATGCATATCCAGATGAAAAGGGGAAAGAAAACAGTGTCTAAGTGGTAAAATATTCAAGTCACTTAGAGAAAAAAGAAGAGATGTAAAGATTATTGCTGTCTTGGGCAAGAAAGAATGTGAAGTTCAGTTGTAACAGTATAGGCATGCATCTTTTGGGACATCAATGAAGAACAAAGAATGTTTGATTAAAAAACAAGAAAAGATTGTTCTATCTTTGGCACTTCAAAATATCAGCTCTTCAGACATCTCTTCAATAAATTTTTGTATTGTATTACTCCAGTAAAATTGAGTTCTTTTCAAAAGTTATCTTGTGTACTATTATGTTACTGATTCAAAAATGACACTTCAGGACTGTGATAGGCATCAGTATTAGCCACAAAACACTGAATAACTCAATATTACATTTGATTAGTTAAGCAAGCATATTCATTATTTACCTATAAATTGCAAATTTGCAAATTGACATATTTCAGTAAATTTATACAATTACATCTCTAAAATGGTAGTCAATGATACTGAAATCTAGAACAGTTAAATTACGTAACTGTCTAAAATGTTTTTCTTCAAATAGTATAAAAAAGGTAAATCATTACCATATGGAGACAAATTATGCCTGATTTCTGCTAAAAATAATTGTGCATCAAGTGGGGAGAGATATTTTCAACATTTCGCTATTTGTAAATTTTTATTGTCACACAACTCAAGCTATTAAAAACTGACTTTTAAAATATAAAGAATGAAATCAGGACAGAGTAAGGATAATTTATGCCGTAATGGAAAGAACACTGAGTTAGGAATCTAAAGATCTGAGTGAAGTATTGGTTTGCTTCAAACAGGACATCTTGCGTTCAGGAATTTAATTAACCACTCAGAATAATAGAGTTATTTTATGTAAATCTACTATGTTGATAAGTCATCAACCTAAGTGGGATATTATGTAATTCTCATAAAGAAAAGTACATACAAATGTTTTTAAATGACTAATGTGAAAACAATTTTCTTGAAAGAGATTCCCTTTTCTGAATTAAATCAATTATGTCTTCTAAAAGATCAATGTTATTGGATTTTGTTTGGTGTAATGCTAACTATCAGAAAATGTGCTTTTGTATCTACTCTACACTTATCTTTCTCAAACAGAGAAATAACATATTACCAAAGGAAAAAATTGAAGGAATATCTACTTTTTAATTTCCAATCAAGGTTGTCATCAATGTTGGCATCTTTTAATATTGTACATGCTATTTTATTTCTAGGATTAACTTTATCTACTCGATTTACTAGAACACCAGTGGAGCCCCTTTTACTATGAGTGTATGTGTAATATAATTGATATTACAGATTCTCCCTTAGGCAGACTAATGTTTACAGATTTGTTTTCTTAGGCCTAGTGTTTGCTTTCATGAAGTTTAAAACACAAACTTCTAAGCTCAGTGTGCAAGTTCTTTTTTTACATAAATGACTGTCAAGCTGTTCCTCATTCTGCGCTCTGTCCAGTCAAGATGGCCAAAGAACACACGCCATCTAAGTCATATCCTTTCCTTTCCCTTGTACATGATGCTGTACATTGCCAGATCCAATATTACTCAAAAGGTATTTCTGGATAATTTCCAAGCCAAAACATTCACTCTCTATCAATATCATAAGGCTCACTTCTTCCCAATACATTCACTTATGGACAAAACTATCATAAACATGATCTAAGTTGATATACCTCTTATCTCTTTAAAAATATTGAAAATGCCAAAATAAAGTACATATTCTTTTAAATTTAACTCAAATAGCCCATAGAAGTTAAAAAAGATCACAGTGGAAGTCTAATAAATGTTTCTTAGATAAATATAAAATCAACCAACTATAGAAGAAAAATCACCAAAAAAATCCATTCTTACCATCTTAAATGCTATCAGAATTCTGGGGATACAAAGTTCTATGAATTTCTAATAAAAATATGTGAAAGTATTTTATAAGGTGGAAATATCATGTAAATACTTGATATAGAACCCAAAAAAAAGGAGAGTAATTATTGAAAGTACTGGTGATAGGTAAGTTATGCTTTACAAATAGTTGAAAAATATGTAGTATATTTACACAATGGAATATTATTCTGTAATCAAAACTGACAAATAGGAAGCATTTCTGAAAACATGGATGGACCTAGAGGAAATCATATTACCAGAAATAAGTCAGAAAGGAAAAAGAAACCATATGATCTCACCAATAGATGGGATATAGAAATAACAAACAAAAGGTCAAGAAAAAAGTCAAAAAAATCTAACAACCAAACTCAGCAAGCAGCTAGGGAAGGGGAAAAGGAGGGAGAAATCAGGGAAACAAGTAGCACAAGAAGATCAAGATGAAGGTTCACAGGTGATAAGGTGGAGGGAGAACCCACGGGAATGAAATGATATATATATATATACATATATATATGTATATATATATATATGTATATATGTGTGTGTATGTGTATACACACACAAATATGTAAATAGCAAAATGATTAAAAACAAATTTAAAAAGAAAATATTTACAATGGATGGAGAACATTATACTTTCTCAGGTGTCTGGCAGTACTTGAACCATTTTTTATGTCAGTTTTGATAGCCTTCCTTTGTATAAGATTACTCAACAAAATGATTTTATTTTAAAGGCAAATTCTCCTGCAAATTTATTTTTAAAAATCTTCCAAATATTCTATAATTTTAACCTAAAATAATCACATTTTGGACACGTTACCCCAAATTATGATCAACAGGAATATTCACAAAACAAAAATAAATTTTAGTAAGATATAATTTGATTAACATCTATAATAAAATCATGATTTAAAAAACTAGCCTCTAATATGAAATATGGTGTTTTATTTGAAAAAAAATAATTTCTATCTCATTATGGGGATGCTCTCATGAATCTATGTCAGGGACTACTAATGATGCCTCCTCATCGTATCAGATTATCACTGAATTTGAACAAGGTACTTGGTAGAGAAACATTTTCCAACATCTCTCACAGATGATGGAACAAAGTCAATAAATTCTCATTGATTCAAATTGACATTTAATGCACTTGACAGGCCTCTAAAATAAATTGCTTGCCTCCATTTCCTTGCATTCCCTATTCAAACACACAAGACTGTGGACAAGGCACTTGTAAGTCAACGGTAGTCAAAGTGCAGTTGAGAACACACTCTGAAGAACTCAAACAGAAAAAATGAATTTGAGAGCAGAATATAGCTACTTTTGCCAGCTCTTGACTGTATTTGTCCTTTTTCAGAACAGAAAAATGCACTATTCTGTTTGAACACTGTCCTTGGAGGTCTTTTTGTAACAGGAAAACAGGGTAATTAATAATTTTTGAAGCACTTTTAAAGATAGGTTCAAAACCTGTACATAGTAATCCTTTGATAGCTTTTGTATCCTGATTACATCTAATATATTTCATAATAAAAATTTTTAAAAGAATATAAATGTAGAATTTTCACTAAATTCATTAAAAATAAGATTTTCATAGTTTTTCCATTTGATTATAGGACAGAAATTAACAGATTTGATGCCCTTACTTGTCATAAAATTCCCACTGCCAAGATAACATATTTCAGTAGTATTTAATAGCTTTTGTTTGTTTCATTATAAGTAGATTATTCCTTTATTTTTTTGCCATGGAATTTCACAGCAACTATAAAAACTATACTACTGCTTCAGTACAAGTTAATAATAACCTGTTAATATAAAATAGATCATAATTCTGATATTTGAAAAGAACAGATAAACATAAAATATGACTTTAATAGCTGAAAATCTGATTTACATGTAAATATGATAAATGCAGTATTACTCAGTGATAAAGTATATCATGGAACTATTTGCAAGTTAACTTAGATAACACTACTCATAAAAATATAGGATGTGGAAGATCTAAAGATCCACTCTACCTATATAATAGTAACAATACTTTTAATTTTGTGTTTGCTTATACATATGGTAGATTAGAATACTTGCATAACACATAAAAATATGTAGTAAATACATAAATTCACTTAGAGATTTTAACATGAAATATATGGGAAACTAAATCAAACCAGATAGTAACACTAGCATACTCTGGCTCGTACCGTAAACCATTTTTAGTACAATCTGAATTGTTTCGCACGAAGGACAAAAATAAAAAAAATTCCTGTTAGAATTTTTTATTCTTTTTAATTTGCACCATAACTCATTGACATCATTTTGCAAAGAAGGAATGGTATTAACTGGAAAACCTCACGGTATCAGTCTGAAGAAAGCAGTACCATTGTGGATTCCTGACATTAATTAGAGGGCAGGTTCTGAGCCAGCAGCAAGTTACTTCCTCTCAGATAATTTATGTGATCTTGCTACGGTAGAATGTTTTTGTCTCCCCCACAGACATACACATAATTCATATATTGAAATCCTAAACTCAAAGCTGATAGCAAAATGAGGTGGAGTTTTCTGGAGATGTTTAAATTATGAGGGTGATAGTCTCACAAATGGCATAGATGGCGAAATAAGTGCCTCCAGAATGTGAGGGAGAAGAGGGGGATAGAGAGGAAAGGAGGGACATAGAGAAGGAATCTTCTATGGCAATAATACTAAAATCCATTCAGCTACTATTTATATAGCACTTACAATGCAAAATAAACTCTTCTAGGTGCTGAAGATAAAATACAGAAACAAAAAAGGTAAGTAAGTCCCTGTCCCCTAAGAAGCATAAAGTTTTATTAATACATGTACATAGAGGCGGGAATAGTCAAAAACCCTATCACACAAGTGACAAGATCATAACAGAAGCTATGGGGAAAATATACAAGAGAAAATAAAGGGTCAGAGAAAGACTCAATGAATAATTCTACTGACCTGAGATCTGGAGACTCAGTGGATGAAACACCCAGAGTTTAACCTGTGGAGTGTCAGAAAGTGATAGATTTGCATGTATTCTTTGTGTGCATGTGTGTGTGTGTATTTTTTTAATTTTATTTTTGGATTTTTTACAATACATGATTGTATAATTGCTGATCCCCATGGGAATATCCCACCACACCCCATCTCCCCTGGTCACTTTGCCTCCTTTCTTTTTGTTGTTTGTCCATATTTAGCCCTTTAGTCTTTTTTTTTTTTTTTTTTTTTTTTTTTTTTTTTTTTTTTTTTTTTTTTTTTTTTTTTTTTTTTTTTTTTTTTTTTTTTTCCTGGATTCATTTCCTCATTCTTTTTTTTTTAAATTATAAAGTTTATTCCTAATAAACTATAAAGTTTATTAGGCCACAGACATGTACATGAAAATTCCATAAAAGGGATGAGTATGTGGGGGGTTAGGAGGGGTGGAGATGGGAGGGAGTGGTCAGGGAGGAAAGGTGGTGGGTGGTCCCCAGGGAATACAAAAATGTGAAATACATATATAAAAAAAAATAAATTAAGGAGAAAAAAAGGAATCAGTACAATTTCTATGCTGGGGAGAAGCAGCCCTCCAGGAGAGCTTTGACCATTTCCTCATGGTCTAAGCTTAGACCATTTCCTCATTCTTGGTGAGGGTGCGATTTCCCGGGAATTGGTAGAGCGTGCTGTTTGTCTTTCCTGTACTGCTTTTGCCTTCGTAGGCCATTTGGATCTCATCTCCGCTGTTACTGCAACATTTTGCTGCTCCTTCAGTCATGCTTCGGGTCTTTGGCTTTGGGGGCATGAGTCTCAGCTGCATGTTTTGGAAGAGCAGATCCTCAAAGAGACAGCCATCAGCTGATGGTAGGTCTCCGTTGGGGCTTTGCTGTGGGACACTACCATACCGCCAAGCCTCTTCCCTCTGAGCAAAGAGAGTGTGCAGTGCTCTTATTGACAACAGCGTCTCTGTGCCAGGTTTCTGTTCACAGCTCTTCAGTGACATTGCAGGCATCGTTATTTTGTTTGTTCTCGCAGTTCAGTGCTGGGTGGTTCTCTCCCTGTTCAGAACAGGGCCAGATTTGCATGTATTAAGAAGATGGAGCTAACACTTTAAATGTGAAGTGTAATGATGCTCAAATGTAAGTATGCCCCAATATCAAGATTTATATCTGTTCCTGGGATCACCACCAGCACCATCAAGAGAACAGCAGAATTAAAGAGAGAAGAGAGGGAAAGTAATCTTTGCAGTCATCAGCATATAGATGGCATTTATGAAAAATGAGATTGCCAAGACTAGGAATTCAGGTAGAGGAAATAACAGCTGCAAGCATTGATCCCTAGCACACTCCATTGTTCAAAGGTCAAGAAACAGAACAAGTGACAAAGACTGGGAAAAAACTGCCAGTGAGGAAGGAGGAACATTTTAGAGAAAAATGGAAGACATAAAGATGTGATGGAAAAGTTGCAAATTAAATTGAACCATCTATTTATGTGTGATTAAGCATGCCTATTGTGAACATTTCAAACATGTTTACTTTTCTAAACAGAGCAACTGCCTTGAAAGCAGCAAGCTAATTCTCATTTGGAACTTTGTCCTTACTGTGGATATATAGATTTGGAAAAAGGCCCTTTTTCTTCTCTAATTCAATGAAAAGAAGAGTGATATTCTTTTTAAAGTGAAAATAGCCTCTGACCTCTCATTTTCCTCTGGCATTGCTCCTCTCTATAGGGTAAAATATAAAATGTCCAAATGTATTTTTATAAAGTATCTTCTAATATCTAAATTGATATGGAAACTGAAAAGTAACACAAAACAAAGTTTTGTTGAACACAGCAAAGAGACATTTCTTTTGAAATAAAAATTAGAGTGAAAATATAATCAGCCTACTCATATTCAATCAATCTTGAGATGAGTAATAAGTAAATATTTGGACTTGTAATCCCTACAAAACATCTCTGAACATGACAAGCAATTATATTGAATGGTATTATATAATGCTACATGTTATATAAGGTTGACCCACATCATCAATGAAAATGAACTAATGTATTTAAGGTAACTATTCTTGAACTTTCAGTGGGAGATATTTGGTCATTTAAGACATCAAGCTTTCATTTGCAACTTCAGCATGATTTTCTGAAACACAGTGATTTATTAAATAGGACTTCTGCACATTCCCATCTTGCTCAAACATGGGAAACTTTTTGTGCTACAGAGTGAAAAGGCAGAGTATCGACAACCATGTAAGTTAAATTATGGTTTAAGCTTTGCCTATGAATATCAGCATGAATATTTGCAAATTATCCTATCTTTAGGAACTGCAGTTGTTCACCTAAAAATGAAGGGATTAGTCAGGATGGTCTTTAAGATTAGAACACACTGGTTCCAGGATCATTTACATTTTAAAAAAGTAAAAGTTGAGACATACTTCATCATAGTCACTTCAAACATCAGCATAAAATTTGCTCCAATCTCTCAGAGCAAAGTTCTTATTATTTCCTGTCTCTGTCATTTCACTCTTTCATTTCTTCCCCATATAACCTCTAGTCTATAACTTGCAAGACATAAGCAATTTATTAACAGGCTTTTTTTTTAATTACCAGAATCCTTTTAAATTGAGTAGTCCAAATCTATTTAATTCAAGTATGGTCTAATGCTTGAATTAATGCATAACATGATTAGTGATGAGCGTGAAAGCAGTTCAAACATCTTAGTCATTTACAACCATGTTTTTCTTTCTGTTACTGTAAGGATTTGAATTTTTTTTAATTCTCAAAAGAAAGAAATTCTGCTTTAGTCTATGTCTTAGGCTAAATGACTTAGTATTTCTTAGGAAAGTCTGGATATTGCTATTTGTATCAACTAATTTATTATTAAAAAACACAAATTTAGGCCGGGCACGGTGGCTCGTGCCTGTAAGCTTCAGCCTATGAAGCGGCCGGGGCTAGGGATCTGGGTTTGAGTCCCGCCTGGGGCCCGTAGTAAGCCCTAGTTCCAAAAAAATTAGCTGGGCGTGGTGGCACACACATGTAATCCCAGCTACCTGGGAAGCTGAGGCTGGGGATTGCTTGAGTCTGTGGTACCCCGGGCAACAAGAGCCTGTGGTTCCACAGGCAAATATAGCGAGACCTATTCTCAAGAAAAAAAACCAAAAAACACAAATTTCTTCTTGTTAAAACAAGTCATGTCACAAAACAAAGGCATTATCCACTGCACTGATCTAGAATTTTTTTTTTTTTTTTTGAGACTCGGTGTTGCTATGTTGCCCCGGGTACTCCTGAACCCAGGAACCCAAGTCATTCCTAGTCTCCACCTGCCAAATAGCTGGAATTATCGGCATGTGCCACCACACCCAGCTTAGAAATTCTTTATATTCTTGCAATATAGGATAACCAACCTCAAAAAAAAATTAACTAATCTATTATTTAATTAACAATGGATGGTAACTATTATGTAAGTAGTATGTTTGTACTCTACAGAATTAAAACAAACAAAAGAAATAAATATATGAAATTCCTCTTCATACTCCCCTCAGACAATATCACTATTAAAATCTTCTCTTCCATATTTTCTATGCATATATGTATTATCACAATGAAATTATAATAAATCTGATATTTTAATATATTTATAAGTATCTCCATTTGCCTGTCAATAAAATTTCATTTTATTTAATCTCCAGTCCACATCGAAATGTTCAGGATTGTTCCAAAACTGTTCTTAATGCCTAACTTGTTCATCTCAGAATACAATTCAGTGTGAGACAATTTATTTAATTCATGTTTTTATCATGTGTATTCTACCATATAAGTCAGTTCTTCTCTTTTTTTTTTTTCATGACAATAACTTAATTGACAAGAAGTAGGTTCAAGTTACACTTTTAAAAGTGATCCAAATCTTCATAAATATCATGCTTTCAAGAATTAATAAATTATTTGAGAAATCATGTGTTAATTGTATATTTTGCCTATTAATTTTGTTGGTTTCCAGACATTATTTATAATGGGATTCTGTGTTAACTTTGAAACTATTGAATGTTTTACTGATCTTTCTTCACTGGGAGAAGAACATGATGCATGCCCTCTTGGCCAAGAAGCACTGCCCTTCACAAGTGAGCTTGAAGGTTTTTAAGAACAAAGTCTTAGGTGTTCATGTACCTCATGTGAGGTTTCTATAAAGCAATTTCCCCTCACGTACTTTCACCCATCACAGTACAATAAGAGCATGTTCCTGTTGAGTTGAGTAGTACCAGTTTACCTAAATTAATGTTTATTTAGTATCTAATAATGTTTTCTATTGAGAGAAGTTGAGTTCTGTTTTCTAAAGGTTTTTGCCAAGTCTCATAAATCTGGGAAAAGGCATTCAGTGTAGGCCTATTAATAACCAAAGTGGCCACACACACAAAAAAAAAAACAAGGGTCTAGTTTATAAGTCATCATTGAGAGAACCTATTGGGGCAAATTTGAATTTTTCAGTGTTATTTATGATGTGTGCAGTGCACTTTGCAATCAAAAAAAGAGAATAGGGTCAAAAATGCATTTAAACAGAGCTTGAATATTAATGTGCCATTTAAATTTAATATCCCCTTGAAAAACAAAGAAGATAGAAAAGCAATGCATTTCTGTGGACTATGTTGAAGTTGACAATACATTTTTTGTTTGGTTTGAGTATATAAAAATTTCTAAGCAATGATATATCAACATCAACAAAAGACAACTTGTTAGCTCTTTCTGTTCAGTTATTGAATTATTCAACTGTTTATTTAAAACCAGGAATTATTTACTTACCAATAAAGCAGATTCTGAGTCAAAATTACTAAATAAAATGTTAAGAAAGTTGTTAGCTTTCTTTATCTACAATTTCAGAATCAGTTAGAGGTAATTCCATAAGAATTTTAAGTCAAAATTTATTTCTTTAGACATGAAATTACAACTTCATTTATAACTCCATAATAAAAACTTTCTGAATGTCATATTTATTTTAAAAGACAATGACTGCATCAGGGAAATAAGGAATCTAACTAGTTCACGGTGGTTCCTATTTTTAATTACTATCCCTGGTAACAGAACATTTTTCCTAATTTGTATTAATCATAGTACTCACAGATTTTAGAAAAATAAAAGATAAAGGATTTTGGAATTTGTTTGGTTTCAAAGAACACAGAAAATTCTTCATGAGACTGGAAAGAGGGGTGTGTTTCCTATTTTCTGAAACCCCTGTCAATGTTTACTTTTAGTTTTATGGCTATATATGCTTTTTCACTAGGAAGATTCCCAGACAAGCAATCTGTGAATTTAATAACCATTTCTGTTTTTGGTTCAATGATAGCTTCTCAAAATAAATAAACCCTTCTTATAGATTTTCCTAAATATTTCAATCTTGAACTTTCTCTGAAAATGACAAATGCTAAAATTTTGCCACCTTATTAAAAAAAACAATATCAGCCACCTCACACCAGTGATAATATATTAAAAAGACCAGAAGCAAGAAGTGCTAGTGAGGGGGTGAGGGGAAAAAAGGGAGTCTTCTTACACCGTTGGTGGGAAAGGCCCAGTAATTCCACTCCTAGGTTCTAGCCAAAAAAAAGGAAAATATAAATTCAAAAAGAAACTTGAACCTTTATGTTACCTAAAACATTATTTACAATAACCAATTTATGGAAACAAGCTAAGTATCCAAACACAAATGAGTTGGATCAGGATGTGGGGTACATGTGTATGTGTGCATGTATATAATGAAATAGTACTCAGCAATCAAAATAGATGGAAATGAAAGGGATTACACTAAGAAAAAGAAGTTAGAAAAGGCAGAATTGGGACAGTAACAATGATCACACCTGAATAAGAATATATACAATCACAAGGTGTTTTTTTAAATGTAAAACAATGGTAGTGCCTTATTTTTTTTTTATTAAATAAGTGCAGAGAACATATCTGTATTATTAATGACAGCTGTCCAGAGTTTAGCTTCCACAACTAATGCCCTATCTAAATATTTTTTAAAGAATTTAACACAATAAACAGAGGTAACACTTATAAAAAAAATAGGAAAAAAAGTTGAAGAACAAGGCTTCTTCATACAATTGGTTAAACATGTTATCCTTTTCAACAGCCCTGTCTCGCATATCCACATGGCAAAATCTCTTCCAATAAGGTCATTATAACATTTAGCCATTCACAAGAATGAGTAACTACATACCTACCATGATGCTGCATGCAATTAGATATGCACTCCTCTTGGGTCAGACCGTATGAATAAAGTGAGGTTCTGAGTGCCTGATATATAAGCTCTACAGAAACTGTTAATTATTTTATTATTACTATAATTTCAAGATCACTGGAGACAGAAACTACAAAATAGCACCAATATATGATATAATCCAGCTCTAAAATATATACTGATGCTGGCTAATAAAAGCATTAATTCAAGGCATATGTAAATTTTTTAAAATTGTAGTTACCAAAGCAAAAGTAACAGATGAAATAAATCTTATATTTTATGTACTCCAATAAATTGTATAGTTTTAAGATGTAATTTTTTTAAAAGGTATTGACACGTTTTCCACCTAAATCTCTGATATCTGTACAAATCACACTTTAAACACATCTCTATACAAATGCCAAATTTCCATAAAAATACTTGGTCTCTTCAAATTTTGTGAAATCTGCAATTGAAAAAAGAAACCGAAGGCATGATAGTTCTTTTAAATGAAATTTCAGGTTTTGTTCATTTGTTTGTTTTATTGATGTAATTCTGACTTACAAAACTGTGTATGACACAGAGGTACTGGATCACACCTACTTAAATGTATGCTACCACAGCACACCTACCAGCAAGGCACCCATAGTCCTTCACACAGTCCTCACTTAGTTCTCCTTTTCCTCATTACATCTTGCAGCATCAATTTTGTAGTCAGATTTCTAGAATTTCTTTTTGGTTTAACTTTTGTATGACTCTTGTTTCTTTACTTTTCATATATGAATGAAACTAGCTAGTATTTCCTTTCACTATTTGGCTTACTTTGTTCAGCATAATCTCTACAAGGTCCATCCATTTTGCAAATTACAAAATTTTATCTATTTTATAGCTTCAGAGTATATATGGAGTGTGTATATAGTATATATATTAATATATAATTTAAATATAATATAAATATATATATATAGTTTACATATACTAATATATAAATAACAAATAATGTATAGTATATATATTAATATATACTATATATGTATGTATAGTTTGTGTATATGTATATGTATGTAATATAGTGTATATGTATACTAATATATAATATATAGTATATGTACATTATTTATACTATACTATAAAGTATATATACAGTACATATGTATATGTATATGTATATGTATAAACACACTATGTACTCATAATCTAATCTGTTATTGCTCACTTAGGTTGTTCATAAAACTTAAATATTGTAAATAATGCTGCAGTGAACATAGATGTGCATACAGGCCTTCAAATACCATTTTTAAATTTAATTTTAATTAACTAAATTAAAAAATAAATGGTGAATTTCAAAACTAACACTGATTATCAGGTAAGTTCTGCAACTCTGCACCATTCATCATTGCCTTCAGAATAGAAAACATATTTCATTTTAGATAGAAAGAAAAATTACCAATCTTGAGTTATTTTTTACGTTAGGTAAAATGTGACAAAAGAATTATATCTCACACAATCAGAATCTCTGTGAAAGAACTTTAGAAAGGTTTCCAAATCTTTAAACAAAGTTTTTTTGAAACTAGACTGCAAAACTTTTATATCAGTTTAGTGCCCAATATTAGAATTTCTTTTGTGCTCTCTGCCCGATGCCCTTGGATGCTACTTTGAAATATCTGACTAATGTAAAGCAGATATTAATATCCTCAGTTTAGTTTAGGGTTTATCATGGATTCTTATTGCCTATTTATTGAGAAGTAGTTAAAAAACTGAAGAAACTGTCATTAAAATCAACCTGTCTTTTGGTGACCACTGTATGCAATATTGGAATCAATTAAATTTTGGAGGAAATCCTGGAGCAGCTATAAAACATACAAAACTCTAGCTTTTATTAGTATTTAATTTGGCTTAATTTATATGTTTATAAGACATGAAGGAAAAATATAATCCTTGAGTTTCATTAGGAGTGCCTCAAGACTTTGAATAGTTCAATATGAACAGCAGCATCAAAACAATCTATCTTCCAAATACTTCTGCCCTGAATGGCTTCATTTGAATATAGGAATTAGTGTAGAGCCTTTGCTTTTTAATCCCTGATTTACTCCCAATCTGGCATATTTGTCCTATAAAACATTCAATTTATTATGTTCAATAAACAAAATGAATGATTGGAACCAACTATAACTTGCAAAGTATGTATATAGATGTGACTGTCTGAACAACATATAGAATTGTATTTAATGTTCTATTAGTTTTGTAAGGTATGGACAAAAGTAGAATCCTTAACTCAAAAATTAATATAATCAGATGATATATTTACACATTGTTAAAATATTTTCCATTTATATTCTGAACTAAAGCTATTAAAGAAGAATGGCTAAAGTTATTTAAGAAGAGAGAGTTACTTAAGAAACTTTGAATTTCAAAAGCTATAGTGCTGGAATCTTTTAATACTGAAACTACAACTCTTAGAAAAGAACTTATAAAAGGAACAGAAAATACCAGAAGTCAATCTTTTCAATGAGCAAGATGACAGAATGTGTTTAGTAACTAAAATAAAAACCAAATATATTAAGGAGAATGGATAATGTATTGCAGAGCAAGAGAGGAAGATGTGAGGTAAAAGGGACTGATTGGTGAGTGGTGACTGGACATTTGCTGAAGAAGACACCTGAAGAATTACAGTGAACTCACAAGCATGCTGTGGTATATTTTAAAGATTTAAGACAAGAACACAATATTCAAAATCTGTCATACACTGTTAGTCAATGCATTTTACAGTCTCAATGCTAGAGAGTGCAACATTCCTTCAGGGAGTGTCAGAGAGTATGAAGCTGAGTTTTCAGCAGGTGGTGCAATTAAAAACAAGTTGAAATTGATGATTTCACTCATGTGTAGAATATCAGGGGGAAAAAAAAGAGCAAAAAAACCCGAAACAAATCTTTACATTTTGACTACAGAAATGAGGTGATGGGGGTGGAAAGGTGAGGGTAAGAGTGACCGGTGGAAGTCATCCTATGTCCTTTGGTAGAAGGTTGTTGGAATTTGAAGGGTGTGGAGCTTATCCTAAACAACATGAGATGATGTCAACCATGGTTGCCTCAATAGAAAGAAAATCAAGCAAGTTATCCCCTGAAAATCTGCATGGAACAGATATTGCCTCTGGCAGTGTTAAAAGTATTTTCGGTGTGGAGAGAACCTTCAGACTAATGAAAATGGAACTACCCTCTAACCCAGCAATCGCTCTTCTGGGAATCTACCCAAAGGGGACCTCAGTATGGGTGCAAAGGGACACCTGCACCCCCATGTTTATTGCAGCACTATTTATAATTTCAAGGATATGGAAGCAACCCAAATGTCCCAAAACAGATGAATGGATGAAAAAGATGTGGTGTATATATACAGTGGAATATTACTCATCAATTAAAAATGACAAATTAGATGAATTTATGATAACATGGACACACCTAGAAGAAATCATATTAGCAGAAACAAGTCAGAAAAATAAAGACATACACCAAATGGCTTCACTATTATACGGGACTTGAGAAATATAAATAAAAAGCTATGAAGAAAAGTCAAAAACAACAACAATAGCTAACAACCAAATTGAAGTACACAACTCCGGGGGGGGGGGG